>JAANDH010000569.1:83760-190369 GCA_011799765.1 Nymphaea thermarum
AAAAGGCGATGAAGATGGACCCTTGTCTCCCTACTCTCATCTTTTTTACTATTTTTCTGCCTTGCTGCATTTGTTAAGTGCTTCCTAGGGTCTTATTTCATCTTTCATCCGATGTTAGTACTGAAGCTTGTTCTTTTTTGTTTTTCATTGCCTTTTTATGCTTTTGCTCTGAAATAATGTCGTGACAGTAGTTGTGGATCGAGGGTTATTTTTTTTTCATCTTCCTGACATTTGCATTGGATCTTGTGAGTGTTAACGTTTGAGAGCTCGAATCCCTTTTCTCGGGTGTATCTATGTTTTATCACGATGGAAATCTGTGTGCATAGGAAGATAACGTTGTAACACTAGGCATGATTAAAATGTGTAGTTCCTGTAAACGGTATACTCCCTCTTGAAAGCATTGAATAGTGGCCATTAGTAAAGCAGACCCAGACAAGCAATCCATGATGCTGTTTCTCATATAATAGAAAAAAAAAAAGAGTTGGGATTGGATATCTGTTTCTGCAATAGAACATAGAACTGATGAAACTGCCCAATGCACTCTCCCCTACCCAACTAGCTATGCCCCATGATGTCTGTGACTGCACCTGCATCAGTCCCCAATGAAATATTTAAGAGCAGATGCATTTCACTAGCAGAAGAACAGCATGAGATGCATGAAGGACTGAACACTGATGATGGAAATATGAAATATTGAAGCTCAGTTGTCTTGTTGAATGGGGTTGCAACATATAAACATGCAGAATCAGCCCCTAATTAAATTGAAAGAATCAGCCCCATGTAGGGCTTGCAGAAATTCATGAAGAGTAATATTTGGTTATGCTATATTCTGGTGCATAAATTCTTAAAGCAAACAGAAAGGAACGAATGATTTATGGTGGTTCTGTTTATACAAAGCTACGGCAATGGTACACCTGTGTACCATACAAGCCACCTGGTTTGTCTTTTGGAGTACTTACTGAAGCAAGTCAATTGAGCTCTGTGAGATGTTGACTTCATTTAGCTTGCACACACATCTGCTTTTTCAACTTCTTACTGGGTCATGTTCGTCAAGTCAGTTTATTTGTCCTTATGCACTGCGTGGCATAGCCAACTTGTGGCAGGTTCTTGCATGAGAAGTGCCTTATGACCATAATTTGATNGTTCTGGGTGTGCGATGTCAACAGCTATCAGGTTCGGATCGGATTCGGATATTAAAATTCGGATTCGGATCGGATTCAAGTGTAACTAAAATTCGGATTCGGATGTATTCGGATTCGGATCGGATTCAAGTATAACTAAAATTCGGATTCGGATCGGATTCGGATGTAACTTAAAAATGATATTCGGATCGGATGCACGCATAAATTAAAAATCGGATTCGGATAGGATTCAGATATTAAAATTCGGATTCGAATCGGATTCAAGTATAACTAAAAATCGGATTCGGATCGGATTCGGATGTAGATTTTAAATTCGGATTCGGATATGGTATAAAAAAATTTCATCCGAATTTGAATCTTAATCCGAATCCGAATATATGAGTATCCGAAAAATCAGATATGGTAAAAGGTATATCCGATCCGAATCTGATCCGTTGACATCCCTACCTCTATTGCTGCCAACAATACCTTTTTCAGCTAAAGATATTATTAGACAATATTTTTCAATATATATCCTAGTAAAAACCATGTCCGTAATCTAATTGACAAAAGAGACACCAAATATTTCAAACAAGTCGCACTCTTTATTTCCGCAAATTGAAAATAAGAGTGATAAAACACTTATAACGTTGTAGATTAAATTTTCCAACAAAAACAAAACTAATTATCCAAAAAATAAAATGAATTGAGTGATGCCCTGTACTAAATCCCAATCTAGAGCCAGAATGTCCAATGTCTTCCTCTCTAGCATTGCAATGATGAGATTCACTGGTCCAATATTCCTCTAGACCACGCTAAACTCTCATGGTATCTAATACAGTACTTGCAGAAAAAATGGAAAACCAAAGACTGACTACCCAAAAGTAAGAAGCAACTGGCGCACATGCTACATATTTAAAACAAACCGAAGACCAGCACACCAAAAAAAGAATGGCAATATTTTTTCTTACTTTCGCCTAACGAATAACTAACGAATGACAGAACAAATTACTTCTAAAAGTTTTATAAGAAACTACAGAAAGAAAAAATTGAGATTAAAATGACAGCAGAAAGACCAGAAAAAGAAACTCTGCTCTGCAAGGTGTCTAAATCTAGCTACTGAAACCTATCAAGATCCACTAGAATAACACGTAAGTACTCCAACAGAAAGAGGTGCATGCTAGGTGATAGCCTTCCGCGTTGTTATTACTAACAAATAATAATTACGAAAGCAAGAAACAAGGGATATTGCTCTGTTTCGTCACAAAAACCAAAACACTAACTATCCACATTTGCTCCCACCCAAAAACACAAGAGCAAACAAAAGAAGCCCCCATCTCAGGCACAAAAATAAGGTGCATAAAAAGAAACCACCCAAATTTGTATATATCTACCATCAGCATCCCTGTATGGCACTAGGCTTTGACCCACCCCTACGGGAACCTCTTTATGATGAGAAATGTTAAGGTAGTAACCAATTCAATTATTTCCACCTCTTCAGGCATGATCTTCTCCCCTCCAAAATACATTTCAATCTTCTTTTCCACTAAAACCAGTAATAATAGCCATGTTGCCTTGATTGAGATTCGCCAAATCCCATCTAAGCATTTCAACTCCTTGGTGTAATGATCTTCCTAGATGCACAAAAGCTTTGGCATCCCTACGACTGAATTGCAGCTATTAATTTGTTCCTGCCTCTTTGAAAGTTCACAATAAAAAATAGTTTGATCTTCTTAGAATTCATACAGATCACTAGAACACACTAAGCCTGTAGCAATCCATATTGACAGAATAGCAAACTGAAATAGAACTGTATCCATACCTTAGTTTGTTGCTTCGGGCTGTGAAGATCAAATTGTCCACTGACTCTTGTGCTCGACGAAGACTGGTTTTTCACCGCTTTCTGGAAAAAACTATGTGCCCACAACCCTTTCCACATCAAGGATGCACTATCTGTCTCTTTCTCATTATCCCTTTCGGTAACCGCCACATTAGTGGCCAATGTAAGCGGATGGTTATGTAACTCTTTTCGGTTACTATATTGTTTTGGATCAAGTTCATCATGGGTGGACCTAGATCTAAAATCTAATATTCTCCCACTCGCACATGACATGATGGTAGACTACTTATTGTACTCCAACAGTACAGAAATATTTATCCTTGAATAACATACTAGTGATAGGGTTGTCCGAACCACAAGCATAGATATGAATAACCAACTGTGTACCGGTTAATGTAGCATAGTGGCTCAACCTAAAAAGAAAATTAATTTTTGTGTTTTAGCTACAAATAGTTTTGTATACCCTATATCAAATTTCACTTCCACAAGCCTCAAAATATTCATTCCCTCTACATATGATGATGTTGAACATGTTAAATTAAGGCTTCTTATGTGCCTATTTTTTTACTATTGAATCTAGCATATCCTTTGGTGATTTAATTTTTGCTGACAGTAAACAATAAGAATATATAAAGTGGTAAATGATCTTATTCTCCTACATGTATTTATTAGATTAAAACTAGCTATTTTCATAGATATGCCCCATCAAACTCAATCATTCATAATCTTCAGGCAACACACTAATGGAGCATCACTAATTCATCATTAAAAAATAAGTCAAGAGTTCATAAGAGCAAAAAAAAAGATGCCTATATGAATGTAAAATTCATTATCCATGGCACTCACACAATAAAGGAGTTGGGATTATCCTTCATTTCCCATATCACCAAAAGTCCAACCTCTCCCAGAGAATCGACTCGAGCTCTCAAATATATATCTTTCAGTCCAACTTAGAAAATCTGAGCCCTTGGATTTGGTTACTACGTATACATGACTTTATAAGATCATGTTAGTCTTATGATCTTTAATGTAAGACCTCATCTTAATCCAATCATTAATATAAATATGTACAAGATGTTACCAATGTACTGTGTCTAAGATTCATTGACATCTCAACATACAAAACCTGTCATGCTTATCAATGACTGTGCCTAGGCCATCTCATCTCAGCTCATCTTTCACATGACGCCCGAGGCGATCAGTTCAAGTGAACAAACAATCTCTACCTGGTTGTATAACCTAACATAGATATGTAACATACTCAAAAGGAAATATCACACAAAAGTTTAACTTGGATATGCTATTAAGTCCCATCGACATTACATATTTTTGAATAGATTAGCAGTAATTGCTTAGTCAACCGATCAACAAATATTCCACTAATGTAAATATAATTTAACAACATTTTTCCTTTTTGAACAACATCTCGAAGGTACTTACATTTGGTATAATGTGTTTGGTTCTATTATGAACAATTAGAATGCAATTGCTGCTTGATTACCACAATAGGCAGTAATTAGGACATTTGCATATGAGATAATTTCAAGATGCTTAAATAATCTCCTCAACCAAACACCTTCTTGTATTGCCATAGGATCTAGTTATAAATTTTGCTTTCATGGTTGATAGGGCTACACATATTTGTTTCTTACTACACCAAGATATTGCATCATGGTTAAGCAAAAACACATATCCTGATGTGGATTTTCATTCATCGAGGTCTCCTTCCCAATTTGCATCTGTATAGTCTTCTGTACATAAATCTCCACCATGATAGCATAGAACCAAATTTTTAGTGTGTTTCAAATACCACATAATTCTTTTAACTGCATTATATCCAGGATTTGATTGGTATAGGCTAACCATACCGACTAAATGACACATGCATGGCCACGTACACATAGTTAGGTACATGAGACTACCAATCACATTGGAATATGGTACTCTTGACATTTAGATTTTTTCATCCACTCTTTGTGGACACAATTATTTTGATAGACTATCACTTATTTTTGTTGGAGTCCTAACTAGTTTTTAGCTTTGCACATTAAATCTCTTTAAGACCTTCTTTATGCATGACTCCTATGACAAAGAAATGGGTCTTTTTGAGTGATCTCTTTTAATTTGAATGCCTAGAATAAATGCTGCTTCACCCATGTCCTTCATCTCAAAATGAATGGACAATCGCTCCTTGATTGATTTCAGTAACTCCTTGTCATTACTAGCTAATAGTATATCATCAACATACAATGAGAGAATCACAAAATATTCCTTTTGTTGTTTCACATAAACATAATGGTCTTCATGAATCATATCAAAACCATTTGAAACGATAGTCTCGTGAATTCTTAAATATCATTATCTGGATAAATGCTTAAGCCCATAAATGGACTGTTTGAGCTTGCAAACTTTGCACTCATAGACCTGGCAATATGCCCATCGGGTTCCATGTAAATTTTTTTTATCCAATTCTCCATCAAAGAATGTTGTCTTCATCCATCTGATGTAATTCTAAATTCATATATGACACAATAGCTAGTATTATGATACATTTTCTTCTTCCTGGATCAAATTTTCCATGTGGATGAAAAAGATCTTGAACATATGCCACTGACCCCTAAGGTCTTCAATGGCTACGGTGAGGTCGTTTACCTGTCCATAGTTCATAAGGAGTTGATGAAATAAATTTAATAGAAACACGGTTGAAACGTGTATCAGCCAATAAACAATCCCCCCAAAAAGAGATAAACAATTGTGTTTGAACCATCATAGATCTGGCCATTTCCATTAAGGTTCTATTCCTCCTTTTTGCAACTTCATTTTGTTGTAAAGTATGATAAGTGGTCATTTGCCTATCTATTCCTTTCGCGTCACACAATTTCATTAAAGGCTTAAAATGTCAGCGCAACATAAACTGTTTTGACAAATATTCTCTACTGCGGTATGTTTTAAGAGTTTTGTTTCTATGGTCAATTGGTTCTCTACCAAATTCATAAAACATCAACAAAAGCTAGTTCTTCATATGTATGGGAGATAAGATATACACACCTATACTGAGAATAGTCATAATAAATGTAATAAAATATGGTGCACCGTGTCTACTAGCTGCACTCATGGGACTGCATATGTCTAATGAAGTAATTGCAATAGAGTATCCGCCCTCATTGCCTTACCAAATGGCTTTTGTATTGACTTTCTTGTAAAGCAATGTTCACAGACAGACATATCAAATTTCATGGATGACCCCAATAATCTCTTACGTAAGAGTCTATCTATCGTCTTTTGTCCAATATGCCCTAGGTGGACAAGCCAATTTGACACATCAACATTTATGCATATTAAAACATTTACTATTTACATAGCAGAAATTAAAACAAACATCCAACACAAAGAAACCATTCGATAGAACACTAGAATAGATCATAGAGTTTTTGAATAGTATCTCAACAGAATTATCCTCAAAAATAAGTCTATAGCAAAAAATCAGTAAAGCAAAAACTGAAACAAGGTTTTGAATATCATAAACATGTAATACATGATGCAGTAGAGAACTCTATCTACTATATGAAGATAGGTTACAGGTTCTCGTACCATAAACCTCTGCATTATTTTTGTTTCCCAAAGAACAACCATTTTCTTTCAGTTGAGTTTTTTTGATATTTCGACAAATGCATTACGATCGCACGTTACGTGTACGTTGCTCAATAGTGTACAATTCATAAAGAATAAGATTCAACAGTTAGAGCACAATTAGAAACAAATGAATCAACAGACTAAGTCATCAAGATACAAAGCTTCTCTAGTTCGTGCACCTTCTTAGATTTGCTACATTTTCTTGCGAAGTGACCAAGCTGACCACAATTAAAGCATTTTATTTTTTCATGTCACACTTTCCATAGCATCTCAATTTTCTAACATATTTCTTCAAGTTTGTATACACATTTACAACTTACTAGCTTCTTTCATAGAGGTAAGGGGACAATAGTCCATGTATTGTTTTGGGCAAAAGATAGAAACTCTTCGTCCATAACTTTTCACCACTCGGGGAATGCTTCTTCAAATGATTCTGGTTCCTTTCTCTATGATATGTTTAGAGCAAAAAAAGATAAACAACATACTTTATAGGAATATGATAATGTGGGAAATGAACTTGAATAGGTTGATGAGTGATGGCTTGAAACAAAATAATCTTCAAGTCATCATGGCAGATAGATTTCATGAGTGGATTGTTGTAGTGACCACCTGTTGATTTTGATTTGTAGAATCATTTGAGTATGACATTCTTAGACCAAGAGACACTTTTGGATTGACTTTGATCAAAGCACAGTCAATCCTCAAAAAGTTTCGTATCTTTAGATACATACATTCACTTGTTCTCATAGTCATAGCTCTCATATCCTTTTGGGACAAAAAATATCCAAAAGCACACATTTTATGGATCAGTGTTCAAGATTGTTTGTTCAGTGTTCAAGATTATGTTTGTTATGAGGATGTCATCATACAAAGACCTTACATCCAAACACCCACAGGTGCTCAAAGGATCATTTTGTGCCCTTGGGAATGTTAATGGGAGACTTATAATTTATTGTGCTTGTAGTGAGTTGATTAATGAGATTGTGAACCGTGCAAATGGCTTCACTCAAAAACAAATTAAGAACATGATTTTGAAAGTAGAAAGGCTTCAGTGACTTCAACGAGATGGCAATTTTTCCATTCAACTGTGTCGTTTTGTTGTGACATTCTTACACTTCTGGTCTCATGCTTAATTCCTTGATCATTACAGAAAATAGAGAAGTGTTCATAGATGTATTTAGTACCATTATCTGTCCTCAAAATTTTTATTCTAGGTCCTAATTGAGTAAGCACCATATTGTAGAACCTCTGAAAATGTAAAAGAAACTTCATATTTTGACTTAAGACGATATACCCAAGTAGCTTTAGAGAAATCATCAATGAATACAAAACATTTGAAACCATTATATGAAGAAACATGTGCAAGATGCCAAATGTCTGAACGCATGAACTAAATAAAAAATATAAAGAACCTTTGTTTCAGAGGATTCAAATGGTAATCTAATGAACTTAAAATTTTGACAAATTGAACACTCACCACAATCAAAATGTCAATTAGGAAAAAAAAACTTAGACAAAGTTTTGCCTGAGGGAGGACCCAGTCGAGCATGCCATTGCTCTTTCAACTCATTTAGAGAAGCACGATACACTATTAATGGTTGTTGTAGGACATAAAGACCATTGCACACCATGCATTCACCAATCATCTTTCCTATTGCTCGATCCTAAGAAATCACCTTTGATAGAAAAAAAAATGGACAATTGTGAGCTTTGGTGATCTTATTGATTGATAACAAGTTGGAGATAGCCAAGGCATAGAAAAAAATATTACTTATGTCAACCAAATCAAAGAAGGAAACAAAACCTTTGGCGTTTTACTTCAACATTTATACCATTAGCAATAGCCATGGTCTTATTTGAAGAGGGCGTTCAATTGAGGAAGCAGAAGAAGATCTACACATATGATAGATGCTTTGGTGTCTATAATCAAATAAGACTGATCGCCAAAAGAGAGAGAGAGAGAGAGAGAGAGAGAGAGAGAGAGAGAGAGAGAGAGAGAGAGAGAAGCCAAAGAAGGAGTACCTGGGCTATCATCCTTTATGGCTGAAGCAGCAACATTACGTCTTGTAAAATCATTCAAAATTTGTGCCAGGTTTTCAATAGTAAAAGACGGTTCTTTGTGAATGCCCGTAGCAGCCATGTGAGAATTCTTTGATCGGACATTTGGACTCTGACTTTTCTTATTAAGTTTCCAGCACTTATCTTTATTAGGGTTTTCTTTTTTTCAATAAATGCAAAACGAATGGGAGTGGTGGCCTAGTTGCTCTCCTGCACATCATGTGAAATAGTTTGTTACCTTTAATTCTGGTAACGAGAGCTGATTGGTCGTCATTTGGTTCAAAGAAGCCATGACCTTGCACCTGCATTCTTCACACATAACTCTTGCACAAGCAATGCTCAAAGAAGGAAGATCAGGTGTCCTGAGAATTTGACTCCGTAATTGTTCATATTCTGGAAATAACCCAGAAAGCATTTAAAAAAAAAAATTCTTGATGGCACCCCTTGACCGTAGTGGCTGGATCAGTGGCCGAAGGTCTATGAGAGTCCAATTCATCCGACATGGACTATATTCACTGAAAGGTTTCTCCTCTTGCTTATTTTTCTAATTTTGGTAGCAAGTTGGTAGTGGTGAGCAGCGGCGTTAAACTGTTCACCATAAATATCCTTGGCAGCTTCCAAATGGCCTTGGTTGATTTTAAGAACATAAGTTCGTTCAAAATTTTTGGGTCCATAGAATTTAAGAACCAGACTATAATCATGCAATCAGTAGATATCCAGCCCTTAAGTTTCGGATAATTGACAAGAGTTTAGGAGTTTCACCAATTATATGTCCCAATTTAGATTTACCACTTAAAAACATGGCAGATTTGGATCACAACTACATTCAAGGGAACACGCATAATCTTCATCACATTCTTGGAAGGATCTTGGATAGCCGCACTTATGATGCTGCCAGATAAATTTTGAGAAAAAGCATCATTACCGCCAGTTGTGTCAGTGATTGAAGATAGGGAAAACAGCCACCAGTAAAGTTAACACTTTGATTCCATGATACGAAGATGGGAAGAGAGAAAGAAGTAGAAAAAATAGATAATATCTATATGGTTTGGCTGTATTAGCCTACATCCAGGGGAACAGGAACCACACTCTCTCAATGTTTCATTCATAGCTCATTGTCACAATCACCAATTAAATGGAAAAGAAAGATGGAGCGCAGAAAAGTAAAGCAATTCCACAAAATATGGTAACGTCTCCAACTTCCTAACAAAAAGATAAGGTTTAACTTGGGCAATAAATCTCCTTCTGTTGGGAAAGGTAACTCGTGATCACGCAAATGCTCAACATGCTAAGAGTACAAATAAATACCAATTGACATTCACCGGTGAGCAGTGGTGGTTGATCTCTACAGTGACGATTGAACCAGAGGAGGGCCACGCTGGTGGTGTGGAGGGAACGAAGGTAGACCTAAGAAGCAGCAGAGAAGGCATGTCTTGAGTGGACTAGCTGCTTCATGTAGCTAAAGCGAGATATGCAGCGGGGAGATGATCCCTTCCTTCAACATACGGGAGTAGCGATAGCCATCTTCCCTCCTTCTCCCTTGTTGGTTCTCACTTCTTGGTGGAGGTGCTGATGGTAGTGGTGTGGCGATGGTGGTGTTCAATGGCGGTGGTGGGAAGTATGTGGCAGAGCTCACAGACAAGTGTGTTGAGAACCAACAACAGCTCTTAAGATGGACAGATAGAATGTGTTCGGTAACATGAAAGACCGTTCTTTTTTTCTATAATGCTCCTAGTATTACAGAACTACCCCTTTTTAAAACTTTAGTTCTCAGCTCCGTTTTTGCAATATATATATATGTATGTTCATCCAAGCTATTCCATCAATTTGGTCTTAGTCAGTGGCTTAGATTGGTGAAGTTTAATGGAAAACATTCATACTATGTGAAACATAGGAAAGTGTGCTTTGTTCAAGCTGCAGACATGAGAAAATGTCATTCTAAAGCATCTCTCTTTCTTACAAGGGCTTCAAATAAGCAGAAAACAAGCCAAATATTCAAATGTCATGCTTTGCCAAACTGGGCCCTTCATAATGTGACCAGTACATTGGCCGTTGGACATGCAACATCGTTCGACTTAGAAGTCTTATATTCAATCTGCAATCTCCTCAAATGTAGGAGATGCAAACCGTTTTGTTCAAGTTCGATACATGATCAATGCAAAAACTCGGGGGTAAAGACCCTCTCGAACTCTAGCTAAGGGAAGAACCCAGCTTTGAGGAGGCCACACCAAGGTTTGAACTCACGATCAGCCACTTGTTGACCAAGCTTGAATAAGCCACTTGTTGACCAAGCTTGAATAGAAGGGGTTTTTCATCTCCTAAGTTTGGGATTAAAGCATGAGACTTTGAGGTTCAATGAAGTTGCAGATTGAATAGAAGACTCAAATCGAAGGAGGTTGAATGCTCAACAGCGGAACTACTGGTCACATTATGAAAGGGCCTTTGGGGAAAGCATGTCATTTGAATATTTTACTTGTGTTCCTGCTTTTTGAAGCTTTTGTAAGAAAGAAACACGTACTTTCAGAAAAGCGTTTTCTCATGTCTGAAGCTCGAACCAAGCATACTTCGCTATGTTTCACATAACGCATGTAATTTCCATTAAACTCCACCAATCCAAGCCACTGATAAAAGACCAAATTGATGGAATAGCTTGAACGAGTTTCTATATATGTGTGTGTGTCTATATATATATATATATATATATATATATATAGAGTGAGAGAGAGAGAGAGATTAATTTTTTGCCAAAAGAGAACTGAGAAACAGGGCTTAAGAAGGGGTAGTTCAGTAATACCAGAAGCCTCACAGAAAAAAAGAATACTCTTTCATTCTGCCCAACACACTATGTCTGTCCATCTTAAGAGCTGTTGTTGGTTCTCATAACACTGATCTATGAGCGATGTCACTCACTCGCCACCACAGCCACCAAACACCACAACCACCATTCTTGCACCACCACTATCAAGAAGCAAGAAGCAACAAGGGAGAAGGAGAAAAGATCGGTTGTGCCTACTCCTGCTGCCAATCTCATCGCCACTAGAAGAAGTGGCTGGTCCACTCCAAACATGCCTTCTCCGCTGCCCATTATGCCTACCTTTGTTCCTCCACGCCATTGGTTCGGCCCTTCATCAGTTTGTCACTGTGGAGCACAAACACCATTGCCCACCAGAGAACGTCTTCACTCCACTCTTACACGAAGCTATCATTCTTAAAATTCTTTTGAGGTGTTCCCCTTCCATTAGCTTTTATGCAGAACACTGTTATTAACACTAAGACACTAAGTGAGGACAAACTGGGAAAAACTTAGTGATAGAAAGGAAGACTTTGGCAGCGATAGAAGATTCTGTTCATAATCTACCTATTGTCATGTTTCTTATTAACTCTCATATGGGCAGGTCGATGTTCAACTTGGCCACCTCCATTTCGAGCAGAACATCTTAAAACTGTTCTCTGAACCTCCTTTTCTTCATTAGTGCACTCTACTATATTTGGTTTAGTCGTACACCTAATTTGCACGCCAATCAGGCAACAGAAAGTGAATTAAGGATCAGGCAAACTGACCGTCTGTCTAGTATCTAGGTGGCCTGTGGCTGTCAGATAAAATGAAGGCTTTGGTGAGATTCCCATGGGAACCACTTCTTGTGCAAGCCAAAGCCGTAGGTGCACTGCCCTGCCTAAGGGGTTTGACTGCTCTTCCCAATAGCTTCAGGTTAGGGTTCTTTTGAACACAAATCAACCATCTTGCAGACTGTATTTGGACCTTATAATTGCTAAATTAGGAAAAGGCTGTAAACGCATATCATCTTAGAGGGTGTAGAGTACAAGAGGCATGATCAGGATCTTCATGATAGTAACGATTCAGAGCCATTCAAATTCTTCAACTTTGAAGAGGAAGAGAACTAAAAAATGGGTTATGTTGAACAAGCACCATAATAAAGCTAGCTACAAGATCACACATCCCCTGTCTCAGTGACAGAAAGAAACTGGCTCTCTAAAAAAGATCCTATTCTTATTTCCATGAACAAAAAGTCTGTCAAGGGGAAAATAAGAAGCCTACAAAGGAAAAGCATAATTAGGTGCTGGGTAATGATTGGAAAAAAGAACACCTCTTCCCTTGAACCTATGGCAACTGACATCCTGCACTTCCTTATCATGAGCTATCCAGAAAACCTATTGTGGTCAATCAATTTGCCTGGGTTGTTCCTTGTACCTACCAGTACTATCAAGCTGTCAACTTGTCCCAGTTAACGGACGCTTTGAGTAGATTTCCATCAAAACAAGCTTCTTATAAAATCATTTGGTATTTTCCTTTTCATAGAAGCAACAGCAAAGGGCAAAAGGGTAGAAGGAAAGTTCTATACCCGCTTCAGATGTCACATCCATTTGATGAATTTTTATTTACATCATGTATGTGAACACTGAACCAACAAACTGCAACATTTAGTATTTATCAGTGTAATAACCAGCGTAAATGAGTACAAGGAAGCAACTCGAACAAACCTCCCATTGAAATCACTACTTAGTAACATTCCATTTTCAATCGTTCCACTGAGATCTCCACAATCTAATTCATATTGGACATACAGTGATAGAACTGAATCTCTCAAAATTGCTTCCTAAACTATCAAAAGCAAATATTTTAGACATCAGACATATTTTTAAGCCAATAATAGAAGTTTAAAGTGTGCCGAGTGGTTAACTTACAAGTGACGATGTTCTACTATTTCACATTTTGTATGACAAATTTTAAGATGCAGATTATTAAAAAACTGAAGTTCAAATAACTTTTGATGCCTGTTAACTAGCAGAAAATAAGAGCATCCAATCTTTAATCTGATGCTAGTACGTATAGTATTCACTCACATTAGTTTGCTAAGGTATCCTGCGTTTGTCTCAGGGTTACTGGAAGCACCAGTGGGTTTGGAAGCAAAAGTCAAGGTTCTAGCAAGCATCGCAGAAGTGCCATGTTAAAAAAGGAAGTGAGCATCCTTTGGAACCGGAAGTGTGCTTTCCATTTGAGGGAAGCAAACTTCCATTGAAAGGGAAGTAAGCTTCCTTTTTTACTGAAAGCAATTTTTCATTTCAAAGGAAGCACGCTTCCATTAAATTGAAATCGTGATTCCTATAGTATGGAATTGTGATTCTTAGTAAATTCCACCCTTTTTAGAAAAACCTAAAATGTAATATTATGGAAACACAAATAATTATTTTAAGATATTAAGGGCAAAATACGGCTACTGTGATGCTTTAGTTTCCCAATCTGGAGTCATATTATTCTGTTAGTAAGAAAAAATATATTTTTTAGCATCCCACTTGCTTCGCTAGTCACTTCTTCTTAGCCTCCAATTCAATTGATAATTCCCTTCTAGCTTGATTCCTGTTCACTTCTAATTCGTTCCCTGGTGCCCACTTCAACATTTTTAAGAGCCTTCCCCAATTGATTCTTGCTCCCACTTCTACAGTTAGTAACTCTGATTTATCCAATTGTTGTCAAAAACACTCGCAACACTAATCACTCATTATTTCATATATTTTACAATTTCTACGTTTTTTGTTTTTACCACCAACTGTTGCATATAATGTCTAGTCCAGACTCAAACTGCTCCTGCCATCAAGTTGATGGGGGGTTCTTGACCAAACTGAAGCAGATAACAGACTGTTATCTAGTGAACTTAAGAGGCTGAGCAGTTTGCCATGCCTACTGGATTCTAATCTGGATTTGTTTTGTGATCAGTACACCAGAAAAAAAAAAAGTTCAAAGCGAAAAATGACTGTCCATGTGAGACATCTATGGAGTCTGGATTAAGGATTATATATATATATATATATATATATATATATATATATATATATATATATATATATATTATATCAATTTGAACTGTTTGATCAAGAAGAAACACATATAATTAGAAGAAACAAATACACTACCTTGATATAGAGAGTCAATAATTTGAAAAGTTGGGAGATTGAAATGTGAGAGTTTGCAAGCAGATAATGAAAAAGGTAAGAAGATACTTATTCACAATTTTCCTTAGAAGTTCACATTTCGCCATGATCTGCAACATGTATTTCCCTCAGAAGAACATATAGGATTATAACCATTTTGTCACATCTGCAGTTATAGATAATTATATTGCAGTGTGGAGTAAGACACCATTGAGAGCAAAAATCATAAACCGATGATCAAACAAAAGCAAGAGGATACACCTTATCATGTTTTCCTTAGAAGAGTAAGATCAGTTTTTAATGTTCTCCAATGATCCTCAGAAAAATGTTAGGATAATAACTATTTTATCAACCTCAGGAATTATAAGTTACTCTATCTCAAAGAAAAGAAAGATATCATTCAGAGCAGAAGCCACATGGAGGACAAAACATTTGAGCATGAAGAGACATGAATATGCTGTCCTACTAGCATAAAGATATTAATGCATCGTAACTCCACACATGAGCAAACGAAATGCCGGCAGATGAAAAATATACAGGTTGTACCACAAATTCGACATAAAAAATGAAGGCCTCATGAGGATATCAAGAATAATATAAATGTCTATTAGTGCTTGTATAAAATAAAAGGATACAACATTTTCTTTTCTAATTTTAGTAACCTGAGTGAGTTTTAGATGTCTGAAAGGATGCAATATTTGTAAAATGTTCTGGATGCATCTACAGAAGAATATCTGAAAGCCAGAAAGAGTAAGCACTGTCATGTTGCATACAGGTATACAAATCCCTAAATAAAAACACTAAATTCCAATTACAGATGTCAAAAACTTAGCCAAAAAAATAAAAAATGATGATTACAAGGATGATTTATGTGTAAAATTTAACTTGACATTTCAGATGTGGGCTGCCTCATTGCTTTATGTTTCAAAGACCTAGCTTCATGAGATGAATCTACCACATGGAACATAGAAGCAAAACTCATGCATAACTGTTGATCCCTCTTGTCACCCCAGCCTCCCCAACCCCTGAATCCAGCCTGGTAGCCGCCTTGTTGTTCAAATACATGCAAACCCCATTCGTTTTTAATGTTTGGATGCTTATCTGCATCTTCAACATTAATATCTAACTTGCCATTGTCAATACAACTTCTATCCTCCTCTTGCCCCTGATGCAACCCACATTTTCCAAAATGAGCAGCACTCCTTCTGGGTCCTCTCAATGTGTAAACATGTGATCCCCAAGATGGATACACTGCAGCCCACATGGTAATGTCCCAGTTATAATCATCAAAAGAGCAGAACTCAAAAGCCTTTGCATGAATTTTCCTCCAAACAGTCCTATTGAAAGTATAGCCAACATTTCCAATCTTCTCTGCCACCAAGCTTTCCCACCCTTCTCCTTTCGCCTTGACATCAGAAGGCGCCAAATTAGCAGCATAACAGTCAGGACACTTGCTCTGCTTCAGCTCAGTCAGTATCTGAATATTCCGATAAGCATTTGGGAAAATATAGTGGTCTTCCTCAATGAACAAGATATGCCCCTGGTGCCTCCTTGTTTCCACCAAACCATTCCACACTGTATTCATCATCCACCACCAGTGATGTTTCAATGACACTATTCTCGGCGACCTATGATTCCCATATTGATCAGGATTCCCAGTACAATTATCAATCAGGGCATCCTGTTTATCCTTGCAGTCCCCTGAGGATGTACCAGGAAACGAATCAGGAAACAGATGGGGTGAATAAGGTGCAAAGATCTGTTTCACTTGACAGAACCTGATTCCTTCTATGATTGAGTTCATCTCTTTAAAGTACCCGTCATGACTAACAAGTAACAAGGTCTCGGCAATCCCTTCCACCTTTGACAAACTATCGACGACCGCTCTCAGATACTGTGGCCTGTTGTGAACATAAAGAACAATGGAAACATGTCCCTCTTTCAAAGTGGGGAAGAGGTCCAAATTTCTCGGCGGCAAGTGGTTTTTCTTCTCTAGAGACAAAGACAACTCATTCTGAAACGGGATCTTTGGTTTTTTCACAACATCCAACAACTGATCTTCAATTTCCGAAGAAAGACCATCATGAACATTGTAATCATAAGCCCGAGGAGATGAAAGGGCACTTGTTCTTATCAGCACAAGCACACCAACAACCACAAAGAGAGAAAATAGCAGCAGAGGAAGCAAACGCTTCAGCCCTATCTCTCTACTGCGTGGGTATCTTCTATAGAAACCCATGCCCATATGGTAAGAAAAATCTCGCCGTATCTTTCACACTAACGAAATCAATGAATACAAGTACATGGGAAGATCACCCACATCACCAAAACTAGCTAGTTCATTGAAATGACCAAAATCCAGGGAAAAAGACAAACTAGCTCCTAAAAGCAAGGGAAAACGCCCAATTCGACAAGTTAGCGTAACGAAATTCCCTTACTAAGATCATATACCTCTCCTTGATTCCATGTTGGTGGCCGAACAGAAGACCAGAAATGGGCGTGTCTTTTCCCCTTCTTCTTGATTGGGCTTCTGAGATGGACCTGTGAGGCCTTTTCTTCAAGCGCTACTGAGGAAGGACTCTTTGAAGGCAAAGTCTCAATGAACCGTCTGCGTGGAAACTTCGCCCCCCATGACTTCTCTCTCCCTTCCCCACTTCCTCCTTCCACGCCCAAGGATGCTTTGATTTTTTCCAACAACTCTTCGCTTGGTCCAAACCGACACGGTAATGGCGTGTGCACAACCAAGAACGACACGACACCGTTGCCTTTTATAGAACCTGTAGTTAGTGCGAGCTGGTGGTAAACAAAGACGTTGACGCCGACCCGCCCTGGACGAAAATTCTATCTCCAGTGATCTCCACCCTGCTTGGGAGTGAATAACAAGAATCACCTCAAAATGTTACTCAGTTTCCTTTGTTTTTGGGTGAAGAGAACAGTATTTCATTTTTTTAAAAAGCATATACAATATTTACATATTTGGATTGGAATAGGAATAAAAAAAGTCATTAAGCTTAAGGATGTCAACAGATCTGATTCAGATCAAATGTACATATGCTTCTTTAGATATTTACATATTTGGATTGAAATACGAATAAAAAAAGTCAAATCTGAATCCAAAATTTGAAATCTGATTTTACAATCTAATTCAATCGAATCCGATTTTTATATTCATATCTGAATGAAAATTTGTAATTGAGTTTTGTCACTTTTCAAACGGTAAGAGCATTAGATATAAGATATTTTGTCTAAAAATAAATCAGATTTGAATTCATATATGAATCTGATCGCATATTTATGTATATCTGAATCTGATATCATCTATCGGATATTAAACCTTTTCCATATCCGGTTTTTTTGGATTGGTTTCGTCCGATATCCTATTCAAATAAGATAAATTGACATCCCTACCAAAGCTCCCACTTAATATCCTGTACACCTAAAATATAAAACCTGTTTTTGGTGCTTTGATGCTGCTCACGCTACACTTCACTGTTTGCCACACAAAGGCAAAGGAGTTTTGATCGCCTAAAATTTCAAAACAAAAACTGATTTCCTACCACCCTCTGCCCCAACTCATGGAAAACCTACTTTCCTTTCTTTATTATTCCCTTGCTCTACCTTTTTTTCAAGTATTTTTTCCTACTCTTTCTTTTCCTTTGGCAGCCACCTGAGCTTGTTTATTATTGTCAAGCATCCGACACATGATCCACAATGTGGCCCTTATTGCGCAAGCTTGTTCAGATATGAAAACACGATCGCACAGAAAAGTGGATCGTGCTCACAACTACTAGTCCAAGGGCGCACTAGCGAAGAAATGCCCTTATTGCGCACGTCCATAGATCATGGCATCATTAGAGAAAAATAATGGATTTAGACGTTTACCTCAAATAAGTATGTGCTCGAGTTTGCAACTCAAATAGTGTCCTTGCGGCTGTGAATATAACTACTTAAATGCAGGCCAGTAGTGCCTTTGCAATTGCAGGGGAAATATCAAACTCAAAGCCCTGAAGAGGAGAAGAGAAAAAATGGCCGCCAGTTTTTTTTTTAACCTTGCATTATTTATAGGAAAAGAGAAGTTGGGAAAGAGGAAGAGAAAAGAAAATTGTAATCTTATTCATATCAGTAATTTCTTTTTCCATCTGTATTATTTATAGCAAAAAAGGATTAGCTCAAGGGAGAAAATAAGAGAAGAGGAAGAGAAAAAAAATTGTCAAACTTAAGCATACCAGATGTATGTTCCTTTTCTATATGCATTATTTACAGTGTTAATCTTGGAAATCCCACACTTCTCGTTAATCTTAATAAGTTAAAAAAAGAGAAGAAGCAGAAGAAAAAATAAAATTGTGTGGTCTTAACCATACTAGATATTTATTCCTTTTCTATTTCCGGCATTTATAGTGTTAATCTTGGGCTTCCCACGCCTCTCAGTAAGAGTCAAATAAAAAAAGTGAAAAGAGAAGAGAAATTGGGAAAAAGGAAAACCAAGAGAGAGAAAGAGAAGGTGAACGTAGTCATTCAACTTTTCATGGAACAGTTAGGGTTTATGGAGGGTAGAGATGGGTGGGTTTCCATATGCCCCACCGAACTACTCTAAAACCTTAAATTTATAAATAGATTTAGGTTGACCTATGTCCAGTTATATTAGTTAGCCCCACGAGACTAAGGTCACTGCCTCATGAACCTGGGTGGACTTAGTTGTTAACTATATATTCAGTATCTCTTGAAAAAAAATTTCAAGTATATCTTGCATGTTCCAATCTAATTTGATCCTTCAACATAGATAATATTAAATGCAACAAACCAAGTCATTAAACACATTTTTATCTCATCACATTTAATTAATGAACAGGGCAGGGCTGGGCACCACCGGGTATCTGGTACCTGGCCCGACTCGGGCTGGGCCCAAGAAAAAGGGACCCGTCCCAGCCCGACTCGTTATCGGCCGGTACGGATGGGTTCGATAAGCCCAATTCGGGCTCAATAATTTATTTTTAAAATTTTTTATTAATATATATAATATTTTATTATAAGTTAATTATATTTATATATTATTTTATATTAAAATATATTTTAATTTAATCGAGTCGGGCTCCAACTCGGTTTTCTGAGTCAGGCCAGGCCCGGGTCTGGTTTTTGGATATCGGATCGGCTTGGGCCGAACCAACCCAATGTCCAGGCTTATTGAAGTAATAAAAACTTTACAAAAGATAATCATCAACAGCACAGACCAATTTAAGTGCTTCAAACGTACACTTCGTCAGTCAATTCATTCATTCTCTAAGATGGAACTCAAAGTCACGATATTTTGTTAACACAAAAAATCCACTTAAAGACATACTGTAGAGAAAGCCTCTTAGCAACATGCAATGTTCTTTTCTTTTATTTTGAAATATATATATATATATATATAATCTTTCAAGTTACTTTCCATTCCATCATACCTATTATGATGGTGGTGGCCATCTAATTTGCCCATTGTTTATTAAAACAATTTCAAAAAAGAAAAACGACGAAAGCCTCCCCCAACACCCGAATGTGTTCCCCTCCCTCGAATCCTTCTTTCCCCTCCGTAACTCTCTCTCTCCAGCCACTAAGGGAGCATTCCATCCCTCTTGGGCGGCAGTAGTTGATGGTCCTTGTGAGTTAGATGAAGAGCTGATCAATGGGCTCCACATCAAGGAAGAGAATGGGTTGAAACTGCTTCGTATCTCAAGCAAAGCCCACGAGCAATTGAAACGGTCATTCCAGTACATGGTGGTGGCAATTTTGGTAGGAGGAGCGGGTCGCAGCAGGCTCGACTACGGGTTTATCTTCAATGGTTTGCGGAAGCTTTGGCAAGGTATGCCCTCTTTGAAATTTTCCTCCACAACCACAAGGAAGGGGTTGTTTCTTATCAAAGCATCTAGAGAAGAGGACATTCCAACGATTTTGTCAGCTAGCCACTAGAAAGTTGGGGGCAGGGTTCTCATCCCTAACTGATGGCACTCTGGGATGCCGATTAAGGTGGAAGCTAGCCATAAAATCCGGCTATGGGTCAGATTTCCTGACTTACCGGTAGATTGTTGGGATGTTACTGTTCTTCGGCTATTAGTTCAGTTAATGAGTGCCACCGTTGTGGACTCGGATGTTTTCACTAAGAAAATTGCTAGTATTGGCTAAGCTAGGGTCCTCATTGAGGTTCCTCTGAGCTTTCGATGGATAACAGAGGTGAAGCTTGCATTTGACGATGGTCTGGATAGAGTGCAGAGTGTTGAATATGAATCTTGCATCAGATTTTGTGGTAAATGTGGCTCAATGAGCCATTTCATGTTTGCCTGTGATGACAGGAAAGCATTGGGTAAGGTGAGTGTGATGGATAAAGTTGTAGACGATCACGGTTGGCAACAAGTGAAGATGCCAAGGCATAGGCAAAAACCTTGGCGGGGTGGCATGGAAGGGGTGATGAGGATGGAATGGATGCCGTGCAGGATGTGGACTCAATTCCCATGTAGTGGAAAGGTGGAGGCAAGCCTGATGGTCAAATAGAGGGAAAGGAAGTGGGGGATGATGGCATGAGAGAGATAGAAGAAGACTTAGAAATGGAGTCCAGACCTTGCCTGATTCCAGACACTGATCAGCAAGTGACTCTTGTCCAGCATGTGCTAGACCAGGCCTTGAAGTGAGTAGGAGGTAAATTTAACTCCCGTGGTGAAAAGGAAACCAACCACGATGTTGTGAAGAAGAAGAAACAAACTTAAAAGTTTGGAGGTTAGCAGGTTTAAAAATGGTCACCTCCTATCAAGACTACCTTGATTGAGTTAGATAGCAATGTTGATCGTAGGGATGAAGTTTGTTTCAGGCATGAGCAAGGGACCTCAGACATTCTCCCGACAAAATCCTTCCCCCAAGTAGATCAATTAGTACTGTATGATCTTGTGACATGGGAAGCCATATTGTACAGATTCTGGAAGAGGACAGGGAGGTTCTGCAAAGGGATGTTCAGACAAGGAGAATGGCAATGGGGCAGCTGAGGCTGATTTCATGTGCACGGGGGAGGAGGGAAAATTGCTCCCATGAAGGTCTTGGCTTGGAACGCTTGAGGGCTGGTGAGTAGACCAGCTCAACAAGTTTTGGTGAAAATGTTGAGAGATGTAAAACCAGATATAGCCATATTACTTAACATTAAGCTAACATATGCATAGCTGAGGCAAGCAAGCCTCAAGTTTCTACAGTTTTAGTCTGTTACAACATAGATAACGGTGACCTGTGAGCCAAAATTTAGATCCTATGGAGGGATTCAAAGGTGAATGTAGGCCAAGTTTGCATTAGTCGGTACTGAATTTGGATGAATGTTATTGATCTTAGCACGAATAAAGAGCTTACTATTTTAGGTGTTTACATGGATCCAGATTTTAGTGTCATGAAATAGCTATTTCCTAATCTTTTTAAGATGAATTTATCTACATCTATCCCTTCCATTTGTATGGGAGACTTAAATGTGGTATTAGGCACTACAAGAAGTCAAGGGAGAGCACCTGCGCTCATGGCCTGCCTTACCTTTTCTATGTTTATCCAAATGAGCGGTGTGGCTGAAATTTCTGATGACAATCTCAAGTTTACGTGGATGAATAATAGGGAGGGAGAGGCCAATGTGATGAGCTGCTTGGTCAGGTGCTTTGCTCATCGGTTTGGGCTGAAGATAGACAATCGGTGATGTCTCCACAGTGCTGCGAAGAGTATTCAAACCATAACCCCATATTATTTAAGGCCAAAAAGCTCTAGTCCTTTACTTTGGGACGATCTGTGTTAAGTTGTTGTTGTTGTTGTTGTTGTTTTTTTTTTTTTTTTTTTAAATATTGGTCTAAAATGGATGCAGGAAAGTTATTATTCAAACTGGAAATATTAGAGGGTGTGTGATCAAGTGTAGCCTCAGGAAATGGAGCAAGCAAGGTCCGAATGATCTATCTTTGCTCATAGCTAGTTGTTATGATCAGATCAAGGATATTTAAAAGAAGATAGAAAACGATGATATACGGTCCATTAATAGGGAGTCGTAGGTGACAGCAGTAGTGAAGCAACTTTTGAGAAATGGGGAGCAATTGTGGTGTCAAAAAGTGAGAATCAGTTCGCTCCAGGATAGAGATCTCAACACCAAATTCTTCCATGCCATGGTTAGAGGAGGCGCATGAAGACCAAAATTAATGTGCTCACTAATGGGACAGCCATGATTTGGAGAGGGGGGACATTTTGAGACGAGTACTTATTAGGACAAAAGCCATTTTTGAGATGAGTACTTATTAGGACAAATGCCGCATCCTGTGAAATCTCACTCAATGGATGCAAGGTAGGTGGGTTTTGATCTAGGTAAAATGAGTCCCTCTTGGCCCCAATTACTGGTGAGAAAATTATTTGGGTTGTTTGTCAAGTAAAAAAAAAAAAAGATGTTGCATTAAGGCCAGATGGCTTTAGCAATGAATTTTTTCAGCATCACTAGAAAGTTGTTAAACTGGATGTGCAGAGCTATTAGGGAGTTTTTTTTTTTTTTTTTTTCTTTGGGTGCATAGTCAAGAACATCAATAAAACTCAGTGTGTTGATTCCGAAAATGGTTGGTGCTAATGAGATGCACAAATTTAGACTGATTTATCTATGTAATAGTGTCCTCAAATTCATTACGAGGATTATGGTGAGGCGTCTTCACCCTATCTCAAGTCATACCTTGGGAGATAATCAAACTGCTTGTTTGCAAGAGAGATACATTTAGAATAGTTTTCTTTTTTGGGCAGAAGGGGGGGCTATTGGTATTAAGTTGGATCTCAGCAAGGCCTATGACCGACTGAGCTATAAGTTCTTAGTGAACTCTCTTTGTTGTTTAAGCTTTGTTGAGGAGTGGATTCAAAGGGTCATGGTTATTAATTCTACAGTCAGCTCAGCTCTCCTCATCAATGGGCGGAAAGTGGCTTGGTTTGAGAACAAGTGGGCTTCGACAAGGGGACCCTCTCTCACCATACTTATTTGTCATTGTTATGAAACTTTTAATTTGTTTATTACAAGAAAACATCCAAGAAGGTGCTATCAGATGTCCTAAGGTGAGTAGCAAGCAAGAAAACCATTTTTCTGCTCTATACGCTTACGATGTGTGGATTTTTTGTGGTGGCTAATAGAATTAGTGATGCAATCAAACTTGCAGAACAACAATCTCTTGCAGAACGGACAATCGAACTTTCTAAAAACTAAATAGTTACACTAGGTGACAAGAAAGTAGAAGAAAAGACAAACAAATGAAATAACTTTTACTTCATTGAACTTCAACATTAACATACAAAATGAATCGTCGCCCATTTATATGGGCGAGGGTAGTAAAGGGTCGGATCTTGAACAAGTACTCTGGATCCGAATGGATCCACAAAGATACAAGTGAACATACTTAAAAAATGGATCTCAAACAAAATATGTAAACCAAAATTACAATTCAACCCTTGGTGTGCCTTGGGTATCTACGCAGGGGCACCTCCTCTCAACTATGCTTCGGGTCCGTAGAGGATTCTATAGCTAAAGACTCATGATCTGCACTGACGCACAAAGGTGGGGAATTGGACCCAAGAGTACGTGTCTAGTCCTGCTTTGCATCATTCTCCCCTGGTTGGAGAGAAGTCGTCTCCATGAATCATTGCCACCAGAGTAGAGAACAGATAAAAAACATTGAAGATCGGTGAAATTTGCCAATTCTCAGGAAGCTCAAGCAGATAATTGTTCCTAGACGACGACTGATACAAAAAGGCCATATTTCCTAGGACTTAACTTACTATAGGTACTAACAGGACATCGCTCAGTCGCAGGTAGACCCAAATTTGTTGATCCACCTCAAATTTGACATATGGACGACTCTGATCAACAAGGGACTTATAGGTTTCATAGCTCTCCTGGAGCTTAACTTTGACTTGACTATGGAGATCACACATATACTCAATAGCATCAAGTGCCGCCGAAGCATGTTCACCAACACCGGGTACTGGAGACAAGTCAACAACATGGTTCAGGGACCAACCATATACCACTTGAAAAGGAGTCTTCCCAGTGGGACGGTTGACTGAGTTGTTATATGCAAATTTAGCTTGTGATAGCACTAAGTCCCAAGTTTTTGTATTCTCTTCTACGAGACACGTAAGTAAGTTTCCTATAATTCTATTGACTACCTCGGTATGGCCATCGGTCTCCATCGGTCTGAGGGTGGTAAGTGCTACTGAACTGAAGTTTAGTATTTAGCAGAGACCATAGTGAACGCGAAAAACAACTCAAGAACCTCGTGTCTCGATTTGATGTGATTGAACGAGGAAGTCCATGAAACCGTGCTACATCTTTGAAATAGTAAGAGGCCACCACTGACACATCTATCGTCTATTTGCAGGAAATAAAAATGACCATTTTCAAGAATCTGTCTACAACCACCACTATTGAATCCACTTTACGAATGGTTTTGAGAAGTCCAACAACGAAATCCATAGAAACATGCTCCCAGGGCCTCTCCAGAATAGGTAGAGAGGAGTATAAAGCCACTATTTTGAATATGCCCCTTTGTATTTTGGCAAGTACGAGTGTTCATCCATCAAAGAATATGTCTTGTCATGCTCAAAATGTCCTGACTTTCCATCACCATGGAGCTCTGTGATAAGATGGAATCCTAATAAGTATTGAGGGATACACAACTTATTTCCACGAAAAAGGTAGCTATCGTGAGTAGAAAATTTGGAGTCCAACGATTGAGATGTGGTAGAGCACTCGGTCCAAATGTGGCTGAAATCTGGGTCAGTATGATACAAATCCTTTCAACTTTCAAAACCAACTACCTTCACCGACATGGACATCAAGAGGTTGTTTTTTCTACTGAGGGCGTCTGCAACTCTGTTGACTTTTCCTGATTGATGACGAATTGAGCATGTGTATTCTTGTAGAAAGTTGACCCACTTAACATGGCGAGCGTTCATCTTCTTTTGCTGTGGAGATGCTTAAGTGCCTCATGATCTATATACATGACAAATTCTTTGTAGATTAAAAGTGCATCTAATACCGAAGCGCCCATACAACATAATAGAATTCCAAATCGTAGGTAGAATACTGACATTTTGCTCTGTTTAGTTTCTTGCTAAAGAAAGCTACAGACCTCTCATTTTGGCTAAGCATGGCTCCAATTTCAACCTTTGAAGCATCACATTCTACCTCAAATACCTTAGTAAAGTCTTGTAAAGCTAGTGTTGGGGCATGAGTCATATGATCCTTAATAGTGTAAAAGGCATCCTCAGTCGTTGGAGTCCACCTAAAAGTTTCACCGTTAAATAGTTACACTAGGCGACAACAAAGTAGAAGAAGAGACAAACAAACGAAATAACTTTTACTTCATTTAACTTCAACGTTAACATACAAAAAAATGAATCGTTGCCCATTTATATGGGCAAGGGTAGTAAAGGGTTGGATCATGAACAAGTACACTAGATCCGAATGGATCCACAAAGATACAAATGAACATACTTACAAAATGGATCTCAAACAAAATATGTAAAGCAAAATTACAATTCAACCCTTGGTGCGCCTCGAGTATCTACGTAGGGGCACCTCCTCTTGACTATACTCCAAGTCCGTAGGGGATTCAACAGCTAAAGGCTCATGATCTGCACTGACGCCCAAAGGTGGGACCTGAGGCGAAGAACTGGACCCAGTAGTACGTGTCTGGTCCTCTCTGCATCAATTAGTCTTGAGAGACTTGAGGCTGCATCTGGCACTTTGATGCTGAGATGCTTCATGTGGAAAGGGACTTTGGTTGGAAGAGAATGATACTTTCAATTGATTATCTTGGGCTGCCAATTCAAGCTAAAAATCTCGAAGCAAGGAAGTGTTGCTCTTTGATTGTCAAAATGGACAAACAACTAGCCAGTTGGAAAGGCAAACTTCTCCCTTATGCTGGCCACTTGTGTTTAGTGAAACATGTTCTCTCTATGATGTCGTCATATTGAAAAATGTCTATGAAGCTTGCCCAGAGCACTTGCTTGTGCATTGACAGATTTTGTGCTAGATTCATATGGGATGGCAATGACGGAAAAGAAGCTAGACATACAATCAGTTGGAAAACTTTGTGTCTTCCTATGCTAGAAGGTGACATTGGATTACGAAGTGTTAAGGATATCAATCAGGCACGCTTAGCCTTCCTAGCATGTAAAGCAATGATAGAGGACACTCTTTGAGCGAGGTTTATTTGGGATGGGTACCTTCACACTAGGAGCATGTGGAATGGTAATCTTTGAAGAAAGCCTTCGGTTAGGTGTACGACAAAGCTAAATTCTAAAAGGACAAATGGAATCGATTGGTGTTTGTGGATCAACTTCCTAATTCCTATTACCACTTAGTGGATGCCACTATTAACATGATTGTTCAAGAAATGCTGCAGCAAGATGGTACTCATATTTCACAGTTCCTTCTTAGGATGGGTATAGCCACTCAAATTCCATCAATAGAAGAAGATGCCAAGCATGCCCTCAATTGGACAAATGTTACAGCTTTGGAAATCTCTACGCAGACTATATGGGAGAGGCTGCACATGAAGGGATCAAGGCTGGAGACATGATCTGTGGTATGATGGGACTCATCCATGAGCAAGTTGGATGGTGTCTGTAGCTGAGAAGGGGCGACTTCCTACAGATGGTAGAGCTCAGAGGTTCAGTATGCATATGTTCTCTCAATGTTGTATCTATAGGAAAGCATGTGAAAAGGGAGATTGTGTTCTTTTTCAATGTTATCCATCAAAGAAAACTTGGAAGATTTTAATGGATAAATTTGGGGTCAGCAACTCTATTCCTTCCAATTTCAGGAAAACCATTCAGTGGTCTTTCAAGAGGAAATTTAAACAGAAAGTGCTTTTGAAGTGTTGAAATAATTGCTTCCGTCCTATAATTTGGCATCTTTGGAGAGTCCAGAATAGTAGGAAACACAAAGGGAAGGGAAACATCAAGAGTTCCCAAGATCAAATTGGGCTTGGTTGTAAGGAATACTTGTTGTATATGAAGTGGGGTGAGGTGGAACAGAAGACAATGCATGGTTGGTTAGCTACTAACTTGTTGTAGGAGCGGTAGAAGTGGAATAACGGCATTTCTGCTAACATCCATCTGGCAACCTGTTATAAGGGGCAATGGATGGGTGTGGTGGTGCTGCAAAAGTATAAAGAGGCCAGCTGCAACTCTGCTGTGGTCTGGTGGGACTGCAAAGATAGGCTGGTGATGAAAATAATAGTGTTTCAATTATGTTGTAGTCTGGTGATGAAGCTCATAATAAAGGCAACAAAATTTTTATAGTTGTAAATGATGCCAAGTGAAGAAAGGAGCTAGAGGAATAGTTGGTCTGTTCCGACCTTTAGTGAGGTGGAGGCTAGTTGTAGAACAGGGAACATCTTGATTTCAAAAGGATAGCATGCTCCAGAGGCAGTGCAACTTTTACACAGTCTTTTAAAAAACATTTTTTTGTAAATTTTGGGGTAATCATGTAGGGGAATGGGATCCATTTATGGAGCCTTCTGGCATGGACTAGAACTTGTTGATCCCCCCCCCCCCCCCCTCACACAAACGTTTTCAAGGAAGGCAAGGTTGTGAATGACCATTGATTATTTAATTCAAAATTTCTAATGATAATAAGATTTTATGTACTTATTTTGAAGTTATCTTGGTTTTGAGTGTGAACAGTTTGTGTTGAATGTTAGGTCTTGTAGTTTAAACGAGATCAAGAAACGTGTTAAATTAGGATTATTGTTGAATTCAGATGCATCACCTTTCATAAAATGTGAACCTTTTATATATGATAATAAAAGTCATAAAATCCATTAAGTTGTAACAAATAATTCATATAGATACATGTGGCCATTTTAGAGTAATAACTCATAAAAGCATGTTGTACTTCATTACATTTGTTAATAATTTTCAAATTATATATATATATATATATATATAAACACACACATCTTTATCAAACAAATTGAAAACACTAGATAAATTTAATGTTATCGAGAAGTTTAAAAATTGCTATGTTTGAGATTTTGGGATTTGAAGTAGGAAGTGAATACATTTAATGAATTCTTTACATATAAGCAAAAGAGTGGCATGAATTCTCATGCTTCAAATTTTCAACAAAATGGAGTGTCTAAGAGATGAAATAGAATACTTTAAATGTGACTATATTTATGTTGTCAAATGCACCTTTACCTAAAGAAATAGGTAATGTTGCTTGTACAACTATATGCATTTAAAATAATTTTTTTTACAAAGGTACTGTCTCTACACAAAACTTATGAACTAATAAAAAATTAAATCTAAATTACTTTCACAGGTGGGATTTCATATCTCATTTTAAACTTGGTCCCATCAAGAAATAAATTGGAAAATAATGAATATGACGTACATTCTTATCTCCAAAAGAATTGAAAGGATATAGATTTTATCATCATGAGATTAATTAAAAGTAAGGATGTTGAATTTTTAAACATTTAAATAACAATTATGAAACTCATATATATTATCGGCAATGACCTTTGTAATCTTATTGATGACTACCATGATATTAATGCTCAATTAGGTGATAATGAATTAGTTGATAATAAACATTCTCCTTATCCAACATTTACCAAACATTGTAAAAGACTTAAAATACATTTCTCATATTCTTACCAAGCATAGATAATTTGATAGGCAATTTAACTTTTATGAGACTAGTAATTCAAATGAGTTCGTATACAAGGTACCATGAATTAAGAAGTTCAATCTAGTGAAAACCACATATGGAATTAGTATATTTATATGATAGAAACAAGCATAATGTGTATCAGTGGATCTTGAAAAAGAAATATAAACTTCAACAAGGAAGCTAGTTGCTAGAGAATTCTTGCAATGTCTTGGAACACATTGTGTGGATATATATTCTCCAATTACAAAATTTTCTTTTATAAGAATACTTTTGGCTAAATTTTATATTACGATTTAAAAACAAAGTGGTGTCTAGACAACATACTTAAATAGTAATTTTAAAAATGTCTTTTTTATGCAACGATTAAAGGGTTACAAATTTAAGGGTCAAGAATATAAAATATATATGTTGATGGTCATCGCAATAGTAATATTTGTTAAAGCTATCACGAAGATCGGAATATGGTTAGTCCACTTTGCAATTATGTTTATTTTGAAAAATGAGAATAATTTTGCATGTTTATCTCTTTATTTTGATGTTATTATTTTGAGTACAAATTACAATGACATGATTGTCAAAACAAGTCATGGTTGAGATTTCACTTTGAAATTCAAGACATGGAAGAAGTATCTCATATCTTGGGTACAAAAATTACAATAGATCACTTTATGTTAGTTACATTACCGATATGATAAATAAATTGAAAATATATGGTTGTGAGTCGGTGAATACTTCTATGGAGATAGAGATCAGCTTGTGCTAAAATGATTCTCCATGTAAAGGACAAGGAATTTTATTGTCCATTATACTCAAGATATATAAAACTTGACGTGCTTTCTGTTGTGAACAAGACCTAATATAAGTTTTGCACTAGCTCGAGCAAATTGTTCTCAAAGCAATCTAAGCTGGCTACATTGGAAATCTATGAATAGGATATTTAGATTTTGAAACGGACTAAAACTTAAGATTATATTATCAAAACAATGAATTGAAAGTGATTTGTTACTCTAATACTGACTTATAAGAAGTAGAAATGAAATTAAATCAACTTCTTGATATATTTTGTTTTTTTGGAGATGGTGATATTTCTTAGTTATGCAATAAGAGAGGTTGTGCAGTGCAACATATAGAATAAGGTAAGTATACAACTCATAACATGACTACAACATTTGTCAATAAATAAGTTGTTTCATAAAATATTTGTAGTAAGTCATAGCCAACGAATCAACTTAAATTTACTATGACTAATGTCGTCAATTATGTATATTTATCCAAGATGGTGTTAACAATTCAAGAAGAAAGTGATACAATGGTTACATACTAGTACATCCATGATAGAATCAAAAGAAATTAAATTACATTTAGTTATTTACCTATAAATGATATTGTTGCTGCCTCTAACAAAAAGCATATCAGAGAAACTATTTTGTAAACATGTTTATCATATAAGTTTATGATATATTTGAATTAACATATTTTTTTGTGATAGATATGCTTTGTTAAAAATAAACTCTAATCAATGGGAGGAAGTTGTTGTACTATTTTTTCAGCCAATGTAGCCAAGGATAATATGTTAACCCATTTTAGTAGGCAAGTGGCAACGGTAGCCTCATGTTGGTCATGTTTGACTAGATGGACGCTGACCATTTCCCTTAGTCACATGAAGAGTTGTAACTTGTCACTAAAAAACAAATTGTTTGAAATGTTTTATTTAAAGAGTTTTTCAAAAGATGCATCTTTTTCCAGCTACTTTCTTTAAAATGCATTTCTTTCCAATGGGCACTCTTCAAAGGATGCATGTCTTCTCAACAGGTGTTTTTTACTCAATGAACTTCTAGTACATGAAATTCCATAAAAGTTGGTATTTTCTCTTATGATTTCATATTTTACATTTTATTTTTGACAAAATCAATATCAAGGATGGCATGTGTATTACAATGATCTCCTTTCAAGATTGGTTGAAAATGGAAATGATAGCAATTGTGGACATGGTGCCATGTGTGGCACCATATCCATACAAGTAAACTTGGTGTTCACATTGGAGTATGAAACCATATCTATGCAAGTAAACTTGGTGCTCATAATGAAGTTGTATACTCATGCATAGTTTTATCTATTTTAAACATTTTCTTATAACTAGAAAGATAAATTGGTGGCTCTATGTGCTTTTATGTGTGTATGTGTGCCATGCGTGTAAAATATTATTTTTTGGTTACATAGTTGTGGTAAGTTATTTCTATAAGCTAAAGTACAAGTAGCACATTATCATGAGTATAAGTTAATTACCTTTATAAAGTAATTATGCATCTACCTTGAAATATTACCGACATTATCAACCAATTTGCTCATTGTTGCATGCATAGCTTTTTACCTTTTCATTGGATCTTAATATATAAATCACAAATGCTTGTGTAGTCTCATATTTTATTTGAAAGTCCTCCTAGGATCATTCGTACACCACATTAACATCCTGGTAATGAGGTTCCTTTGTTGAATTCTTGGTTTACTTCATCCTTTGAAACTAACATATATTTTCACTGCAACCTATTGTGCACTTTGTTCAGTGAGTGGTTTAAAGCATAATTGAATGCAAAATTATGGTGGAACATATATGTATCATCTTTATCATTCATGACCATTCATAGTTATGAAATACCAAACTTACTATCATTGTCATGGGCATACTTTCTATTGTCAACTCTATTTCTAAATATTTCCCTTGAAGGATTTTCATGTGTTATATTCTTTTCATTTTCCTTCATCATTAGTATTATTACATGTCTTGTTTTGTCATTTTTTTTATTTTTCTATATTTCCAATGAAGTTTTTTCAAGTGCATCATTTTTGCCATTTTTTTCTTTTTTTGCCATTTTTTTCTTTTTGCTCTCAGACAAATAGGCTTGAACATGAGCTGAGTCGAGCCCAAGCTCCGCCCGCTTGAGCTCGGCTTGACTCTTATTTTGCACTACTCGAGCTTGCCTTGAGGGCAAGCCAAGCTTTACAATATTAGCTCGAGCTCGAGAGTGGCTCGTTCAACTTGCTTAACTCATGGAAGGAGATGGCAGCAGAAGCGGGAGGCGATATGTTCTGCAGATGAAGAGGAACAATCACACGTTAGAGAAATAAAAAAATCTTCAGTTCGTGGGTTTACCATTGATCAACTGAACCCTTGGACATGGGTTTCAATTTCTAAAACCCTCGCTTGAGGGTTTCAGAGACCCTCACTCGTGCAAGGGTCTGAAGGAGCAGAATCACTCACTCATGCAAGGGTTTCTGAAACCCTGTCTTGATTGAAGGAGCAAGGGTTTTCAGAAACCCTCCCTTTTTCAGATTGTGTGTGTGTGTGTGTGTGTGTGTGTGTGTGTGAGAGAGAGAGAGAGAGAGAGAGAGAGAGAGAGAGAGAGGAACCTCCATTGCAGCATTACCATCACCGATCACCAGTCGTCAATGCTTCCCTAAGAAGTCCATTCGCCTTGGAGGATAGAAGAGAAAGACGGAGAGGAAAAGGAAATAGATGGAGAAATTAAAAATGGAACTGACGAAAAAAATAAGTACTTGCTCATTGTTACGATTCGGCAATGGCTTTCACCTGAGCTAAGTTGAGTTAAATGAGTCGTGATCAAAGGACTCGAACTCGACCCAAAAAAAATGGACGAGCCGAACCTTTGACTTGAGCTCGGCTCATTTAACAAAAGATCATTTAAAGCTCGAACTTGAGCCGGGCTTTAACGAACCGAGCTCAACCATTCAGGCCTACCGACAAGTTCATCTTGTATTCACAAAGTATTTTGTGATATGCAAACAAATAATATGCATATTTAAATCCTTGTGCATGATAGATCACTATGATATGTGCTTTGTAAATCACAATTATTTGGTATAAGGCTATTTTTGAGGTTCTTGTGTGTCAAAATGCTAAACTGTTATTTACATGTTGCGGAACTTGTAAATCGATGTTTGTCATGCATGAAAATTTCTAAACATATAAAGCTAATCATCTAAAGTACTTTAATACAATTATTTAAATACATGCTAGCAATATGAAAATACTAGGAACAATTCATGCAGGTAGAGGTACATGCATAAATGGTGATTTACATGGTAAGTCATGCAGCCTTCATGAATCACAACAATATGATATTAATACTAGTAACTGCAGGAATACAATTATGTGTATTTGCATACATGCTAACCATATGAACATACTAAAAACCGTTCATGTAAGTAGAGGTACATGCATAAATGCCGACTTACATGGAAACCCATGCAACCTAACTTCATGAATCACAACAATATTATGAAAATGCGAGCAAGGGTTCATGGAAACAATGGTTTTCAATGCGTGAAAATATGACAGTATCTGACAATGTTGATCTAATCAAACACATAATGTATTATTTATCCTTTTCACGAGTTTGCAACCGATTTATGTCAATTTTGAACAGTGTGAACTCTCTTAAAATGTCTTCAAACTCTTGAACCCATCAAATTTATTAATTTGACCTATCAGCAGAAGATATTAGGTAGTTGCTAGTGACACAATGGATGTTAAAATTTCTTCAACAAATAGGCCAAATCTTTGCATTCACAACCCCCGCCACAATTGTGTGCTTCAAAGGACTTGATCGAAAGTGTTTGATACAATGTTTTCCACACACAACAAAGAGACGGACAAGCTCTAAATGGTAGAGACAACCAAGCAAAGCTTACAACTATGGAGTAATGCATGTTATGATCTCAATAGTGGAGTAATACAGGTGGATGAGATTATGGTAATACTAAAGGAAAAGACCCATGAGTAGGAGATGCATATAAGGAGCATTGAATGACGGTGGGATCATATGGAAGATGCATGAGCTGAGATCCTAACGATAGGAACTACAGGCAGGCATGCAGAAGTATGGATATGAAGACTTCTATTAAGAGGCATTGTGGATGACCATACAAGAATCTCACCTTTTATGCCAGGGCACACATCAATTCCCGAATACATGTCTTGTCATTTGGACCCAAACATTGAAGATAGTTGAACACCACTAAGTATGAATGTAAATGAAATGAATATACCTGATCAAGGGCTTCATTTTGAATCCAAAAGCCTATACTGACTAATAATCTGATTTCCCACTTTGCACATGGTTTCATAATCGAATCTAACTCTGAGTCCATTAAAGGACTAGGATTAGGTAATGATCTTGTACGAAACCTTTTCCTAAGTAGACTTAGATAAAGATAGGTTTTAAATAGTTTTGGAAATTCCTTTTCTTGCATTTGATTCTGCAATGTGTCTCCAACATAAATATTTCTCCCGAGTCAAAAGAGGCCTTTTAAGTAAAAATCTTGTTAAATTTCCTTTTTTTTTAAAAAAATTTTGTCCACTTAAAATACTGCCATTTGAGCTTGCATTGGATCAGGTCAGAGAGAGCACTCCACACTACCGAATTTGAACTTGGCTCTGTTCATCGTGTGCCCAGCCCTAATTTGAGCTCAAGGTTTGAACCGGCTTGAATAAAGCTTGAGCTGAAATGAAGGTGCTAAAAGTATTTTTCCAAGTATACTTTTCCAAAGGCAATCACATGAATTTGGAGATCATAACCTTTTATTTGGAAACCAGGAGCAAGCCAACTACATTGAAGGCATTTGAAAACCCAAGAGCATGCCCATTCCAATAAATGCATTTTCAAATAAGTGTGCAATACACATTTTACATATTGATAAGCCAAACTGCCAAGACAAATACATAACGAGGTGATAAATTTGTCACCTAATCAGCTGATAAGTAGACCAAATTCAAGCAGCAATTTCAAGATTATGCTGCACTCTCATTCCATTTCTCCCAAATTGTGTTCCGGGTATTGCTTTGTGAAAGCATTTGGTTACTAGTACTAGAAAATATTCCACCTCTCTCCTGGTAATATGGAGCAAAATCTTGTCCCCAGCCCTCATGTTGGCCATGCAAAATTGAACTACTATCTGCCTGCTGCTGGAAAAGAGGCTCCAAAGCCGACTCCGGAAGACGGCTATTCGCAAGATGGGCTTTGAGTAGATCGAGCTCTTTCACATGCTTTTTCTCCAGTTTTTCCATTTTGTGCTTCATATGTTCAACTTCTTCTTTAAAATTTTCGCATCTCTCCTACATAATAAGAATATACCAACATAAGTTTGACTTCTATAAAATATTGCAATTATACTTTCCTGGTGTATTAATTATATTCTTACAACATAACATTTTCAAATAACTTGACCTTTGACATGAGACCAAGAGTCTGTTTCCATGTAACTGCATGGTTACACACCCACAGCTGCACACAATTTCTAAATTCATGGCAGGCATGTAGGAAGTTGACAAACTGATCTCTAACATAGTACATTTTCCAGGCAAATCTACACTTTTGTTACCCATACTAGTTAATGACAGATTGACAGTAAACTTTAAAACATATTTTTGGTTATCTAGACTCTTATTTTTCCATTTGAGGCCCTTTTCCACTTTCCTATTTAGAGGTTATGTCATTTGTTCCCAAGAAGCAAACTTGAGAATCAATATGGAATATATATGCAAGTAAAGTAGGGAGGAATCTGAGAAAAAAACCTAAAAAAGTAATAATCTAAAAATGCGATAAACAATGTTACTAACCTCTGCATTAATGGCAGCCGCTTCTGCTTGTTTTAGTCTGACAAGAAGTTCTCCAGCTGCTTGTACAACTTCTGCAGTATCCTTGAGCTGAATGTTTAGCCTCCTATTTTCCTTTTTAAGATGGTATTTTTCTCTACCCTTCTCGAATCTCAGAACTGACAGTTCTGCAGCAAGGGATTCGGCAAGAATTGATCCAGCACCTCTTTTACCAGCTTTGGAAGCTACACGCTTCATCTCTTCTATACCCTCCATAATTTTTCTATGACGTGAAAGCAATGCTATATAGTTGTCTTGGAGATCAGCATACTGTTCAATAATTCTGGCATGCCCTTGAATTGCCCTTTGCAATGCATCATTCAACTCGTTTGAACATTTCTTTTCTAGGTTGAGTTCTAGCTCTTTTCTTTCTGCAAGACTCCTGCTGCTTTCCATATCAACCCTCAAACCTTCAGTCAACAAAATCCATTGACTTTCAGCTTCCATCCACCTCTGCCTTTCAAGCTCAAAGGTATCATCTTTTGTTGAAGATGCATCAGTTGTTGGTTCCACACAAATGCTTTTTCTCAAGTGAGCTGATTGCAACAATGAAGGGGTCTCTTTCAGAGATGTTTTTCTACCCTCCATGTATGATTGCAACTGATTCCTCAAATCTTCTATCTCCCGAAGAAGAGCTTCCTTCTCTGTCAAACCACAAGAAGCTATATATTTGGAATCAAACTCCATTTTCAGTTTTTCTAGGTCACTGTTTGCTTTTCTCACCAGCTGATCATTGCCATTATGATAGCCATTTAAGTTCTGCAAGAATTGCGTAAATGCATTTATGCTACAGTAATAATATATTACTAAATGGATATAGAGAACTCAAAACTTACCTGGCATTCATGTTCTGCCAGTGGATGACATCTTCTAGCTTCAGATACTTCATTAGATATTAGATTAGCATTTAGAAGACCCTCAAGGCGTACAATTTCATCCTTCTGACTATTGATGAGTTGTAAATTTTGTGCACACTCTTGTTCATACTGCTGGACCTGAAGATTCGAAGTTATATTGTCATAAAATCCCACTGTGCTTTTCCATGAAAATAAGCATGTTACAGAAAATTGGAAATATTTACTTACCAAGAGATTCAGCTGTTTGTTTATAGCAGCTTGGTCTGATGAGGCATCTGCCATAAGATTTTCCTTGTCCAAGGCATTTGCTAAAGGTCCTATTACCTGACTCGAAAAAAAAAAAGGAATAACAATTGTAAAAAGGTGAAACATATGAGAAAAACAAACACAAGATCAATCAAATATCAAATGCTATAGAAAACTAAAGCTTTTAATACTACCTGGCTTTCTGATGCTTCCATTTCACATGAGTTTATGGTGACCTTTGAACTGGACCCATTCTCAAAGTCAACACATTTTTGTGGCTCCAACGTCACCTTGTTCACCTTCTTGCAACCAATGCACATGAACAAGATGGGAGTCCTGGTTGAGTTTGAGGATGTTTGCACCTCCGCATTAACCCTATTTGTTTCTTCAAAGGGTTTCTGGCTCAAATCCACGAAGGAAAAGGATGATGGTTTCCTCGGACTAGAATCTCGTCGATGATTATCAAATATTTGCATACCACGTTGGAGACTGGCAGCCAGATGTTCAGTTGGAGATAACACCTTTTTGCTTGACCGACTGGATGCACTAAGGCCACAAGTTTCTAGCTTGGAATGTGATTCATACACTTTTGGAACCTTTGGCCTAGGAGAAGCAGTCTCAGTTGAGCAATAATTATGGCTTAAAAGACTTGGGCTAGTCAAGCCTTTCTGTTTATGATCTGTGATTCTCGGAGAAGTAGATTCAGTTGGTTCCTGAAGGATGCTGGATGGTTTGCATGGACTGACCTGAAGCATAGTATTGGATCCACAAATATCAAAGACTTTGTGAGGTGCCAACTTTTCTACAGCTTTTGTAATATCTTCCTTTTGAGTAATAAAAAGATCAGGAACCCCAGCAATTTCAACGGACTCCTCAATGTTATAGCTCAAATCCTTGTTAGAACAGTCATTTCCTTCATGTATGTAATTATTTATTGTTTGGTTTGTGCAACTTTGGGCCGGACATGATGGCTGAACTTTGAGCTTCCTAAGATCTGTATCACTATCTATCATCCTCTTCAGTTTCATACCATCAGCAAAGCTATCTTTGGAGGCAAAAAACCTATTTCCAGTTTGATCAGAGGAAGAAACCGTGTCATATAAATTTTCTTCAGAGGAAGAGCATAACTTTTGCAAATGGTTGAAAAATTCAGCTAGATTCTCTTCGGGAAGATTCCCTTCAGGAGCTTCTTCTTCATCCTGGAAAGCATCTATCTGAGATAGCATGATTGAGTGGTTAAGACTCAATCTCAACCTATTCAAGCTTTTGCGGGTGTTCCATGCTCTGAGATTTTTGCAACTATTGCCATCATAGCTGTTTGTACTGGACTTTACCCTTATCAGCTCTTCCTGTATTCAAAAAACCCCAATTACAAATCTAAACAGTTGCATAATTCACACACAAGTATGATATTAAGCAATAAAAGAAAGATGATGTACTTTTAATTGACGGATCTGATCACTCAAATTACTGACATCATCCTCAGTAATTTCATTAACAGTAGCCTTGTTATGTATGGCTCTAGCTCGTTGCCCAAAGCGCAAGGTGCTGGATGTATCAGCACAGTTTCTGCAATGAAGTAGGCAAACTTCCATTAGATCATGAGGGGAAAAGACATGCAAGTTTATATTCATGCTTATGCTAGCCTGACCTTTGTGCTGGAGAAACAGTGCATAAGACTGTAAGCTTTGTATTTCCACCAATTGAATCCCGCAACAAATATGTCAAAGAAGAACATCTATATGGGATATGTTGTGAATTTCCTGATTGAGACCCATCAGCAACAATTTTGACCACATTCCTGTTAATTTAAAGTGAAAAGCTATTAGTAGTAAGACGAATACAGTTTAGACAATAGAACAGGGACTAGATTCTAAAACAATCGACTCAGAAAGAAAGTATAATGAGCATGACAAAATGAAGATTCAAAATATTGTTGTTCATTTCTCTATGTTAGATAAGAAGGGTCCACTGACACTGTCAGTACCTTGGATGTCCTGACAAGCAACCAAGAGCGCCACTATTTCCCCCTGAAATATATTTTTTCATTTTTTTTCCATCTATTAATGTGCTGGTCCGCTGGAGAATTTTGAAATGACCATATCCACCTTTTTTTCCTCCTGCTTACCCAATCGTCTTGTTGTTATTCTTCACTATTTTCCTCTGTTCACTCCTTTGTTGTTCATTGCTTTTTCTTTTTTCATACCAACTAGGGTCAACCAGCTTCAGTCCGGGGTGCATTTAGACTCTCACTAACCATTTTTTGTGGTTTACTCCCAGAGCTTTTGACCATGCAGGCAGTATCCATCTAAATAGAAAAAAGTCACTGACCGAGGTTGATATTATGCCATTTAGATGCCTTGGGAAACATTCATCCTCATGATCAGTTCCATCTAACGACAACTATTCTAGAAATATTGCAGTTCATGCCCCAGAAAAATGCCAAGGAAGGATACAAATATATACACTATACAAAGAACAGGTTAGAAAAGAAGAAGTGTCAGATCATTTCTATTGACAACAAAATTACTATTTCTTGTCAATATGAACATTACAGATGACCTTTTATTTTTTAAAACCATAAACAGCCAAACAAACAAGGTAAGAACATACCATTGTCACAAGTTTTGGCAGTTTTCAAAAGAATGTGAAAAAAACAAGAAAACTTGGAAAATGGTGATATTTTGGAAAAAGATGAAAATAAAATATCAGATTTTTCATGGATTTGGAGGGAAAAGAAATTCTTAATATATTTCAATTTTTTGAGGTTTCTTTGACATTTGGATAATTGTTTTGGATTCTCTTCAATATTTTTGTAAGAGAAAAATAGAAGATCCAAATTTTTGTATTTCTTTAACTATTTCTTATATTTTTTTAATTTCCTGGATTTTCAAGATCTTTAAAAAAAAAAGCTTTCTTCATTAAAAACTGAGAAAAAATCACACTGATAAAAACCCAACAACAGGATTTGCAATGATAGTACATACTATAACATGCAATTATTCTAGCAGGTATCTGGAGAATACAAACAGACAGCTGTTCAAAATAGCAATCTGAGACGAAGGCATCCTTATTAATACCCAAGGTATGAAAGAGACTGCTTCACATTTTTGTATTCCAGCATAAATTGGTGACCGGCATCAACAAGTTTTTGCTTTTCTGATCCAGCAAGATCAATGAAGCTTATCCTGCTGCACTTTGAACTACTAAACCATGTTGATGTTGTTTCCTGTGTATCATTGAATTGCCAAAAATAATGGAGAAGTAATTGTTAGTGTAGTAAAGAAAGAACTGTCAGTACCAAAATTAAAGTTAATGTACATAGTTACCTCCAAATATGCACTAATAACCTTTTTTACTTTTATTATTGTAAATAAAGAAAGGGAGGGAGAGAGATAAGAAAAAGAAAAAGAAAAGAAAAAAACTTTTTGAAGGGATAAGCATAGGGTGCGGTTGGGATGCAAATCGGAACCGCACCCACGTCGTGTCGACCCAGGTGCTGCACTCTTTTGAAGATTCCGTGTGACATAGCTTGTATATTTCCACAACAAGGTTGTGAAGAGGAATTTTTCTGCAGAATTTGAAGCATACCTTACACCACGACTCGATGAAACAAGTGAGAATTATGTGGGAACGTGAGCTCTTGGAATGCATACTTGTTGCACCAACTCTCCTATTTGAAAGCCCCTATGCAATAAAACAGCACAATTGGCTTGACAAGCATCGAGAAAGTAGAAAAAAAAAACATGAATTTTTTTTGCATAACCTATTTAAAGATGCCTACTTTCTCTTAAAGGACAAACACCCCATGTTTGCTTGCATACTGTAGCTGCAGCCGTTAACAATCTACTAGAGAGCTCTTATTATTTACTTACAAGCACTCAGTTTGGGGCCCGGCACATTAATGATTTTTCCTAGGTCGGGCCCGGGCCCGTGGCGGGCCGGGTACCAGGTACCCGGCGGCGGCCCGGCCCGGTGCCCAGTCTTAGTCACCAGGCTTTAAAACATTCGGTAAAACTAGATAAAAGTGATAAAAAAAATGTTTCATGATAATAAAAATGATGAAAAATAATTTAGTTGAAGTTTGAATTTGAATCCATGATGATATTAAAGTTAAGAAACAGAAAAATGAAAAAAATTAGAAAAAATCATGAAGAAATGCGATAAGTATATTTTCACATTTTTAAAAATATCACGGATATTTTCAAAAGTGCCACAATATCTATGGCACTTCTTGCCCAAAAAAAAAATTGATGCACTTGCACATTAATATTATAAATCATACATGATTAAGATAACTTAAATATGTATTAGGGACTTTAAGTAAGTTGAATTTAAGAAGACACACTTTGATTGCTATGTATGGTCAGCAATGCATTTCATGTTGGTCACTTTTAACTTTTATGTAGTGTCACAGAAAACATGTTTTTTTTAAAAAAAAACATGAGAAATCAGTTACAACAAGTCAGCCAAAACAAAGGGAAAAAGCACATTACTCTTTGACAAAAAAAAAATCCAAAACGGAAAAAACAAGAAAGACATGTTTTTTCACTTTTTCATTTTTTCATGTTTTGTCTTTTCCAGTTTTGTCACATTTTTTACATTTTTTTAGTTACTCAGCTTTTATTTTCACATTTTATTTTATTTTTTAACTTTTTAAAAATTTTCCACACTTTCCTGAAAAATAATTTGCTGGATTACTATAACAAGGAAAACCTCACTGGGTATACCTGTATACGATATTTGTGACAATGCTTTTATGTAACTTATGTCTATGCAATTCATGCTTTTCCATAGGAAATATTTTTTAGCTTTCATGTCTTCTGTGCTTTTTTTTTCTTACTGATGCACATTGATTTACACACTTTACAGCATAGCATCAAGCTGGCCTTTGAAAATTTACGCGTTATTGTTTCATGACTTTCATCAGAATAACATGTCCACCTTCATCAAACAGAGCTGACAGATAATTTGAAAAGCAAGCTGGCCTATTCTTAGATTATTTTTGAAGTATTTTCTAGTATGTGAATGCACAGTGCATTATTATATCAGCCACATATAGCACAATGTGGGCATGTACACTAGCGTGTAGTATAATAGATAATATGGAATGCATATATGGAGTACACATGGTATATGATGAGATTAATGCCTGCATGTATATCATTAATTCTGTAGTATACTTTATTGAGCCTATATGGGTGGACCTCACCCAAACAGCTATATTTTGCATCAGCTCATTTACATATGCAGAGCCTCAAAACAATAACCAAATGAGCGAGTGTAATTGTTATGATAACATTGGAGTTTACAACTTTACATCAAGCACAGAAAAATGAAGGAAATTCCTCTAAATATATAACCAATTGCAAAATTCCTGTGCACCTCTTCCAGAAACTGGAACTAGATACACAAGCAATTGCTTAGATAGAGCTCAACCTCCAAAAAGGTCAAAACACAAAGAAGGTACCTTGATCAAAATATTGTTTACATCATCCATGTTCATGACAGAATCTTCAGTAAGGTTCTCAACGTAGACTCCATTTTTCACATCTTCTTTGAACTGGCGATAGAAGGAAACCCCAGTATGAAACAAGTAAATCACTAAAAGAATGAAGCATGAAAACAAAGTTCCCTGTACTAGAAGCTGGCTTGTTCACAAGCAAAAATAAAATCTGTACCTGTAGGTTTCTCTTAGTTGGATCCAGCAGATCAGTAATCTGTTCATTGTAAACCTGAAAGGCCATTTTTGTATGAGATGTATCCGCATGAGTGAAAATGCCACACGACGACTACCTTACCTCAAGAAATGAACAGCGGCATTGATAACTCAGTTGTTTATCCCCACAATTTTCCTTCTCCTGATAGAGTAAAACAACAAGATAAAATAATAATTCCACCTGATTCCTTTTTTTCTTATCCGAACCAAAACCTCAGAAAAAAAAAAGTCAGCAAAAGTATTGCCTTCTGAATCTCCGAAAAGAGCATCTCAAAGAAACGGGGAGCAATACCACGATGGAGATTATTGACAACGCTGTCGCAAATAATTGCAGACTGTGGACCCCATATGGTGTATGTCTTCCCGCTCCCTGTCTAATAAAATCATTTGAAAGGAAAAACTCAGTTGCAGAAGAGGACTTCCAGCATGGTTGGGAGTTAAGAGTTTAAGTACCTGCCCATAAAGCAGCAAAGTGGTGTTGAACCCAGCCAAGCTGTTTTTCACCAGCGGAGCACCAACTTGATGGAAAACATCTTCCTGGAAAAGAAGCCTAATGAATCTCCTCATGAAAAAATGGAAAAGTAGAACAAACTAACTTCATCTGCAGGTCTGCTCAAAGGCAACCAACAAACCTGGGTCGCATCCGAGTCAAAAACAGAGTCAAATACGAGGGTTTTGTCACCAATACAAAGTGAATCGGAAGAAACTTTTCTCACAGCTCGACCACCTGATTCCTCGTGGTCATTTAACGGCCGAATCCTGACCGCGACCTTCAAAAAAAAAAAAAAACTCGAATGTCACTGATAGAATATTCCAGTATTCGAGTGGCAGGCATTCTGGGGTTACGGTACCTGAACGTCCGGTGTAGCCGAAATCGCAGGTTCGTTTCTCGGATCGCAATCCTGGATAGTTTCCATGGGAGAAGGCAATGCGGCCGCACTGGGCAGTACATTCAAATCCGATGGTGGAACATTTTCCCTGCCAGATTTGTGGGAATTCTTGCTTTTTTTGCCCGGATTCTTGGTTATCGGGGAATTCTTGCTTTGTTTGCTCGGATTCTTGGTTATCGCCTTCCCGACGCTGGACAGGGGTCCTGCTTCCATGGATTTGGAGTTCTGGAGAGGGTTAGTGATCTCACGTAGGAGACATTCAAGCATCACATTCAAAAATTTCCCTTTATGGCTGCTGGCTGGATGGACTACACTCGTGAAAGTTCTGTTTCGAATTGTCAAACGGTTAGGGAAAGAAAGAACAGCTTTGCTTGCTTGATGTAAAGATGAAATACTGTTGCGTATTAATTTGTGTTGCTTGTCTCAATATACAAGAGAATTAGATCGTAACAACTACCGACTTACCCTACTGTCACATATTGACATTTTTTTCTCACAATCAGCTCTTTTAATAGTCCAATTAAAGCCCATGGCCTCATAATTATATGTACAGTCACAGGACATTCTTTTCTGCCTATAATGGATTAGAATGAAGACAGCTCCACTAAGTGGCAGAGTAAATAATTTCTAGCCAAGGGATATCATTATTTTAAATTTCAAACTTTTAGGTGCAGCCTCATGTAGAAAGAGTACAAAAAAAAAATAATGAAGTATTTATGTAAATAATGTGGATTGGTGTGGGCAAGTGCCCACAACAGCCACAATGTGGCTATGCTACTAGCTCCACTTTGACGTTTTGCTCACTTGAATCCTTAGAGACTTTTGTGCATAGGACTACTCTTTCTTCTGGTTTAATAAAGTTATATTTTGAAGTTCTCAATTGGTTCTCTTGCTCCCTTGCTTCCTTCACTAGCTTCTGATTGTTTGCCCATAAGGGTTCTCCATTTGTGAATCACTTCCACAAGCAGATACTAATGTTTGCCTTGTCATCCTTTGAGGTGCCACACAAGTTAAAATTTTCGGTTCATGCAATGTTATCAAAGCCAAATTGATCCACCAATTTGAAGCATGGAAATTTAGTCAATGTCAAGTGAACCAGCAATGTGCTCCTATTCTAAGTACCATGGTCGGACATGACTTGGGTCTTTGGCTGAAGGCCGCCAAATGATTGGGAAAGAGATAGGTGATGAACTCATGGACTAGAGGCCCAACTTACTATTTTTGTGAGATCATCAGCAAACTTTGACTGATATTGGCTCTTCAAATTAGTCAATCAATAAGGGCACAAAAACCTTTGAAAGCTACAATACATGAACCAATTAGTAACTAGACCAAGTGATAGAACAACTGTAAGATGCAATAGCTCGGCTAAACATGAAGGAGGCCAAGGTGCACATGGTGATAAGCCTAGAGTCAATAAAGGAAACAAAGAAGGCATTCAAACAAAGATATTCATGTTTATTCAAGTGGTTCTGATAAAGGCAAGATGAAAGATGGAACCAATTAGCTTAAGTGAATAGAGTCTATATGCAGTGTTGAGACACCAATGGCAAAATAAAGTTGCCTTCTCAAAATGTAAAATCAATATTGATAGCATGTTTGAATGGAAAAAGGGAGAAGACACCGATGGAAGGAAATGAAAAGAAAGGAAGTGAAGGATTAATGATGGGGACATAAAGAAAGGAAATGGAATGGAATGAGTGGCCTTTCTTTTCACTTACATTATCTCCATTTTCTTCGAGAGCTTGGAAATACACTAGTTAGTTCATCCCTTTCTATCCCACTTCTTTCCTTCCTTTTGTATCCAAACATAATTTTTCATTCTCATTTCCTTCTCTTAATTAGTCCTCCAACACATTAGGATAGAACATTAAGGAGATGAATATGGAAAATGTTGATTATAGATCATGTCCTTATACTAGTTGAACCATAGAAAAAGATAACTCTACAAGAAGTGACTTTAGACAAGTAGACAACAATATGAGCAAAAACACACAATACAATTCTGTTAATAAAACAATAAACATGCCTCAAATATCACAAAGGAGTAGTGTGTCAAATTTGCAACAAACCCAACCATCTAACTTAAGAGAAAGAGTTGTTGTGGATGTAGGTGAACATGTAAACATTTCTTTTGTCCATTTTTTTTCCTTGGACCATGGTTTTTTCTTATGGTATAAAAGCAATGATCTTGAGAAGAATTGAGATCTTTGGTGCTCTCTTGGTAGCAAGGGCACGAGTTAGTTGTTGTTCTATCTCCTTAGTTTTTGTTTGTTGTCCAGTGTGAAGCATGCCATCCTCACATACTAAGTACCCATATCCCTTCAATCTTCATATCACAAACTTTGTCTCACTAAATTTGAATCACACCAACTTTTCGCTACACCAATTTTCTTTTATGGAACATACTCTTTATTAGCTTATCGAAAGCCAAGGCATGGTTGGATTTCTTGATGGAGAATATTCTCAATCATTCAAGACCATAACAAAAAATAACGAGTTGGTAGTGAATCCAGACTTCACAACATGGAGAAAATATGGCATCCTTTTTTGGTGGATCATTTGAGCCTTATCAAAAGAGGTTCTTGGCCTGGTTGTCGAAATTGAGTACTTAAAAGGGGTTTTGGATACTCTAATTACTACATCTGTTCACGAGCCTAGGGAACGTGAGTTCATTTGACATACCAAAGTCATAACTTCAATGTAAAAAGACTTGGCAATGACTAAATATATAAGGGAATCCAAATCCATATGTGATAAGTCGGTTGTCATCGACAAGCCCATATTGGATTAGAATAAAGTTCTCTAGTAATTGAATGGTTTGAGAAGTGAATATTAAGTGTTTGTCGCACCATGCCGTACATAAAAGTTCTTCTCTATAGGATCATGAGATTATGCAAACTCTTCATGCATTAGAGACAAGAACAAATTACAGTGTTACATTCACAATTCAATGCTCCAATAACGGATAGCATCAATACAGTCACAATCGTAAACAAAGCTTTAACTCTACAAGAAGAGACATTACACAAGTAGAAACAATATGATTAGAAACACATAAGACGAATCTGATTAGAAAGTAGCAAACATGCCTTAAATCCTCATAAAGAAGCAAATTTGCAACAAAGCCAACCATGTTGCAACAAATTGCTAGCATTGATTTAACATGGCTTTGCAAGTTGTTGATGTTCCTAAGCTCTCACTGCAATGAAGATTTATGATGGTAGGATAAGACATGGTTTTCCCAACATGTCCTTTCATATCTCATGGGTGAAAATCCATTTGAGAATGAGACTATGCTTGTCTTCAACAATATTGACAACTGGCATGCAACATTACTTGTTGTCATATATTTTGAGAAGAAACCCAAGCTCAAGAATGAGATCATATTGTACAATATCACTTTGAAAAAGCTTACAGGAAGTGTAAGTAGTGGATAAGGTAGGAGAGCTTCTTCAAGAGATGATGGATAAGGAAATTATGTCTGATAGTATCACTTTCTCCACCACTATTAGCTTTGCTAGGCTCTTCTCATTGTCCCATAAGGCCATTGAGTAGTTTGAGAAGATGGGTGATTTTGGTTGTTCTCTTGATGGTTTCACTTATTCCACATGATTGATATGGGAGAATTGGCAATGTAGAGATTGTCATGATCTTGTATGGTTGCTCCAGGAAGGAGAATTGAAAATTTGGTATGGTGGCTATTTGACATTGATTTGAGTTCATGTGATGTCTAGGAATTTAGATGGAGCTTTGAAGACATACAAAGAGATGAATAATCTAGGAGTGATGCCAATTTGGTTATATACAACACTTTGATGAATTCAATGGGAAGAGGTGGGAAGCTATTTGCATCTCAAAATTTATTTTTGTTTTTGGAGTGCTTTCAGATATATAAAGTTTTATTTTTGAAATGAGAATAAAATGGACTCACTTGTTAGTAAGAGGATTGGTCATTCCTAAGGTCTTTACTAGGGGTAACCAATCCAAGGGCTATGATTATTCTTGGTGCATTTCATTTTTACTTAAACATATTCTCCATCTTAAATGTATTGTGGTGCTTGGAAATAATGTTGAAGATTTAAAGTTTCAAACTTTAGGATGAGAAAATTTTGAAGGATTATTTGAGAATATAAACCATTTTGATTTGAGAGATTTTTGAATAATGAAACCATTGCAAATATTACTTGCAAATCTTTGAAAGATAATATGGTTATTTTGAATATCTTTTTTCAAAATCGATTTAGTGTTCTCTTAAGAACTTAAGTAAGTTTAAGATTTTGCACTATTTCGGCTACTACGTAGCTAGAGCTCAATCTCACTTTGCTTAAGTTTTTTTAAAGAAGTGCTTGTGATCATTTGTGAATTCCACAAGTGAATATGAATGCATGATGTGTTAGTTCTATATGATTGAAAGTAAATTATTCGTTCCTACTATATCATTCATCTAAGGCTATCTCTATCATTACATACATCTAAATTTATTTACATACTTGTCCTAAATATTTCTCATAAAAAGGAAAAAAAATTGAAAGTAAAATAAGGTTGTAGACTATAAAAAATGATTCCAATATTGGATCACTACTTTTGGTCTTAGTGAAGTCTATAAATAAAAACTAAATAAAAACTAAAATCTTAGGTCTTAGGAAAGAAATATTCAAAAAAAAAGAAAAAAAAAAGATTTTAAGCCAAGTGGAATAGGGAGAAAGAGAAAGAGATTTTGAAAAGGAAGAAAGAAAATTTTTAAAATAGTGAAAGAAGGATGTGTGTGTGTGTGTTAATTGTATAAACTTATGTATATGAAAATTTATAAAAGGAAGGTCTTAAATCTAAGAGAAAGAGAGAGAGAGAGAGAGAAGAAGATTTTAGAGAGAGATAAGATTTTAGAGAGAGAAAGTGGAATACGCATCTATATTTATTTATATATATGTATATGAAAAATTATAAAGGAATATGTTAAATCATAGATGAGGATAAAGATATGTATTCATGTGTATGTATACGTATGTAACATGTATATATGCATAAAGCATTTATGAAAATTAAAATCAAGAGGTAATTTAGAGCATATCTGACTTCAATTATATAGGCTGGAGAGGAAATTGGGTTCATGCAAGAGCCTAGACTTAGTCTTCAAGGCCTCATTCAAGATGGTTCTTATTTTCAAAATTCCTTTGGAAACATGATTCCAAAATATTTTCATATAAACATAAAACAATAATCATTTCATCTATTACGAGGAAATTTATTTCTCCCATCATTACATATGGAAGAAAGTCAAACACACATGAAATGAAAAGCTAATAACATAAGAAAGCTCTCATTGGGATCCCTAACCGGATGGATTAAAAGAAACGCTAAACATAAGAATGTTATGAAGATGCACTTTAACATGTACACATTTGTGAGGGGTTTTCTTGAGTTGGATAATTTCTAACCTAAAAAATCAACATAATAATAAAAGAATCCCAATCAAAGTACTCATTCTTACCGTTCATTCGTATATTAATAAAAAAAAAAATCAGTCTACTATCCATGAAGATCATCTTTAATGAGCAAAGAAATGAAAAAAGTATGTTTTGAAAATAAATAGAGAAATGAAATTTATTTCGCTTTTCTCATATTCTTGGTACACTCAAGAGTAGCTCTTGACTCGGGATAGAAGATCTTTAGGACTATCATGCATGGCCATCGGGACATGACAAATGGAAATGAAAAAAAAATATAAAAGAGAGGATGACTACATACCTCTAATGAAAATGATTTTAGAGAATGAGTCTCCTTCTTCAGATGATCCTAGAGTTTCCTTGAGTCTATGTCACAATTGTATGCCCAAGTGGTGGCATACCCCATACCAGCATGCCGGTATGGGCCAGTATGTTTGGATTTGGTTCCGGATCAGAACCAGATCCAAACCATATTTTAATAACCTAAAAACTAAAATCACGACCTTCCTTCTCCTTCTCTTCTCGACTTCCTTCCTTCCCTCAGCGGTGAGTTCTTGCAGCAACCTTGGGCAACGGTAGCGGACGACGACTGCATGGCGATTGGACGATGACAAACCAGCGACGGACTGCAGCGGCAGTGTTTGGAGTTTTGTCTCTTGATGCCCAATATTGTGATTTTGTCTCTTGATGCTCAATTTTGCGCTTTAAAACATGCTTTGGCTTTCCATGGTGAATTAGTTTTGCCGGTATTCTTTTTATTGATTGCATTGTTGCTTTGCAATGGAATTTGGGCAGTTTTGTTATGAAAACTTAGGGAGGATTGGAAGGTTTTAAGGGGTTTTTTGTAAAGCTAAAAAGTATGATTTCTCGTGAGAGTTCTAGCTGCTCATGTTGTCATAGGACTAGGCATTGTCGTGAGATGGTGGATTTATATTTTGAAGTTTGTTCATATCCTTTTTCATTTTTCTATTGTTAATGGAAGACGATGACTTTTACTGTTTACACATCGGAATTCTAAATCAAGCTCAAAGTTGGTGTTTGTGGGTCTAACATGACAACCTTCTTCTTCAGTTCTGCTTCTTCTTTTTTATCTACTTTTTGGTTGATATTAGACTCTATTTATAGGGAAATCCAAGAATTAGAGGGAAGGAACATTTGATGTTTTTTTGTTTTTTGTTTTTATGACTTATGAGATTATCTATGGATTCATGGAAGGAACATGGTATGTTTTTTTGATCTATGGATTCATGGAAGGAACATTGTATGTTTTATGAGATTATCTATGATCTATGGAATGAACATTTTATGTTTTTTTGTTATGACTTGTGAGAAGATTATCTACTGATTTATTTGGTTTTTTAATTAAGTATATATAGCCGTACCCATACCAAGATTTAAGAAAACGTTGTACCAGTACCCGTACCCCTGTACCCGTACCTGCACACGTACCCGTACCATTATGACATGCTCCAAGATGTTGAGGATGTCTCTCCAAGAGGTCTCATCGTACTCTCTTGAATAGTGGAAGTTGGAGAAGCTTACTTCCAAGGTTGGAGAAGAAGAGAGAAATGAAGAAAAAGCTAAAGAGAAACTAAGTTTTCAAATGAGAAAATAGTAGATGTTTTCCAAGGGTTAGCTCAAGCCCAATAGAAAAGATTTTGAGGGTATTTATGAAGAGTTTTGGAGGCAAAACTTAAAATTTTATTTTTTTAATTTAACAATATTTTCATGCGAATTTCAAGTATTTTTAAATTATTTTTTTTAAAATAAATCTTAACCAAATCGGGTTGGCCCTTAACGCTGGAAACACCCCTTTAGGGGTATGGGTAGGGCTAGCGCCCATGCAGCAGACCAAAACCACCCCCAAAGGGGTGTTTTTTTAGCCAAAAGGGGCTTGTGCACTGCACAAAACCTGCCTTGGCATGGCCCACGCACGTGGGGCCGTGATTAGCCGCATAGACACTATAGCTAGGTGATAGCTCCTAGCGCAACAACAACCTGACCGTACGGTGCTCGCCAAGCACATGACAGAATGCAGGACATGTCGGAGAGGGGACGAATGCCTCCTTATTGGTTCATTTTAGACCAATAAGGGGTGGCTTTCACTGCCCTGACTTTCAATGGGTGCCACACATAAAAAAAACATAAAAATTATTTTTTAATACATATATTTTGAAAGGGCAAAATGGTGTTTTTCTACAAACATGGCTGACTTCACTTCGAATGATTTCAGGCTCCTTTTAGATCTGGATCAGATTCGCTTGGTTGCTAATGCATTCCAGTCGATGCCTGAGGCTCAAATCAATGATTAAATGAGCGGTTTAGGTTCAAGACATATTTTTGGTGCAAGATTGAGATGAACAACAAAGGAAAGATCTGTGCATGCGCGGCCGGTGCTCGATAGTATCGAAATTTGTTATTTTGGCCTTGACTTTGGATTTTTAGTTGAAATTCTTGATTTGGATCCAAACTTTGGTTTTGGATCTAAGAGTGGCTTTATGAGCTTGTTTTCCTATTTTGGACTTCATTTCATTGGTGGGGTTCTATTACGAACTTTGGCCTCGTATTTCAGATCAAGGTGTGCATTTTAGATCTAGGACTTGGATTTAGATCCAAATATTGGTTTAAAATTGGATTTCGGATTTAAATCTTCCATTTGGACTCAAATATTGGTTTGGAGATCTGTTTGGGATCGAGTGGTGGTGAATTGGACTTGGATATGGATATCAAAGTTTGTCGAGATTTGAATTCGAGTGTGGATTTAAAAGTTTGTTTTTAGTTGAGCTTGGGCTCGGGGTCCAAAATTAGATCCAACTCATTGCAAAAATAGTTTAAATAACTGAGAATTTTGTTTGAGTGAAATGGAATACAGTCTTTTGGAAAATTTTTAGATGATAACAGATGCCCCTCTTTGTTACAAAGTTGGTGCTCGCTGCGCTTAGTGGCAAAAATAAGCACCCCAATTTTTTCAAACAAAAACATATTTGGAGTAGCATTTCAGGTTTAACCCCTTACCTGAATGAGTTATTTGAGCTTGTTGTAGGTTTAACCCTTTAGTTGCAAGGGTTTATCAAGATTGAGTTCAGTTTGACCCCTTACCTGAGCAGGTTGCTTTGGTTTGCATCATAAGTTTAACTCTTTACCTGCATGAATTGCTTTTGGGTTGCGTTGCAGGCTTAATCTCTTACTTACATGGGAAAATTTTTTAAGCCATCGTTCGACTATGATTACCATTGATGTATTTCTACTAGCTTGAACATCTTCCATATTGCTGATGTCAAACCATGTCTCTTTCTTTGGCCTTGACCCCATTGACATTTCATTACATTGTTTAGTGATTGTGTTTGCTTTTTTGCAAATAATACTAATTGAAGAGGATCAATCATGTTTACCTAGACTTAGGATCAAATACAACCTTTCTCAATTTAAAGCTTGATTAAAAACAATGCTTGTTCTTATACCTTATTTTGATCACTGTCTTAGGCAACATTGCATTAAAGACAACTGATTTTACATGTTTTTTTATATTTCAAAGTTTTTCATACCTATTTGTCTTGGTTATTATGTTGTTGTGCTTGGTCTTAGGTCGTAGCACATGATTAAGTCTTACAACTGGACCACACTTTAGGTTGGAAAGTCCTTTTTGTTAGTACCATGAGTGGTAGTTTGTAGTATATTGACAAGTGACTATGAAAAAGTAGAGAAACCATACCATTAGTTGGCTAATGAAGAATTTATGATAGTACTAAGACATTTAGCTAAAGTATATAAGCATAACTTGAAATTGGATTATTATGACACAAAGTTATCTCAGTTAGACCCTTATACCTTTTTTCTTCAATTCTTTTTTTACATGATGGAAGTATAGAGAGTGTTGGATGTGCACAAAAGCTTATGTGGTGATTTACAAACTCATTATATACCCCTACCTCATATCGTCCTTGTTAACTTTGTTGATCATTTTTACTAATTTAATCTAAATCAGAGTCTTCACTCAAGATGTATTCTTTTCAACATGGTGTCACATTCCCTTATGATGACATCCTCTTTAGGGAAGGACATGAATAATCAACTTATATTTTTCTTGAGTTTAGGCCCTTAGCTCCCGTATGGTATCAATCTTGGCATCTCACATTCTCACGGATGTTTCCTTCTTACTTTGAAGAATGTGGGATAGAGACAGTGGCAGCTGGAGGAATGCAATCAGTGAATGGGAATTTGGTGCATGCTATTACTGAATGGAACCCAATGACATCCTTTTTTTGTTTTTCATAGAGAGAAATGACAATATTATTGGACGAATTTTCATAGAGAGAAATGACAATATTATTGGACGAATTTACTAAAATACTTGACTTTCTTACCTCAACTTGCAATTCAAATGACCTATTCGAGAAACAATTCTTCATGAACGCGACTAATGTTAATGCAAATGACCTTCTAGATCGCTTTACTAGACGAAAAATTTGGCCCCTAGTAGAAAACAATGAGAACCAAAGCATCAACATAAAGAACCTACATGAAGAATTTGGAGCCAATGTTAAGCCTTTCACCTTATCTCAAAAAGCCATATGAAGAGTCAAACACTACATGATGCTTTGCACAATGGGAGTGACCCTTTTTACCATTGGAACCAACCTTTTAGATATTCGAATCACCCAATTTTTCGGATGAGGGCATAATGGGACCCAACTTGTCAGTGGCAATGACAACCTTAGCTTTCCTTTACTGAGGACTCACGTGCTTCACCATAAGAGACACAGACTATGTGAAAGGATGCACTTATGCTTTACAATCATGGTTCCTCAAGCACGAGAGACCTCGAGCAAGTCTATTCATAAACAATGATGAAGCATTAACAGTTTTGAAGTAACACTGTCATTTGATCTGAGCAACTAGACAAAAAAAGATGATTTGTGATTATTATGATTGTCGTCAGAGTCCACCTAGATACACTCACAATTACCATGGTCATACCACACTCTTGGGCCCCCATTTCATAGTTGATTATTGTGCTGATAGATGCATGCGACAATTCTCCTAGAGACAGAAGATGATTATTGTGCTGATAGATGCATGCAACAATTCTCCTAGAGACAGAAGATGGTTTTTGTGCATGCACCGATCAGAGCTATTCCTGAATTCAACTTTAGCTCTCTTCAATGAGCGGCATTGTTCATAGTAGCTTGACAAGAATGGAAGACACATATAATATACACTTGGTTCATAGCCCTAGTAGTAAAAAAGGAATACGCTAAAGAAGGAATACACCTAGTAGTTTCTGTTGTCAACTTTGTACTCTTTATTTTGTCTTCAGTCATTATTATCTTTGATCAACTAATGTTTTCTCTATATGTAATCTTTAAACTCTTAATGCAATATGAACTTTCATTTTATCATCATTTCCCTCCAATGACTCTTCATTTTCCTATCTCATAAAGTGAATATTTGAAGCCTACAAGATGGTTGAAACAAGAACACAAGTTAAGCAGACCCCTCATCTTCTAGTCCTATGCCAGAAATGCTTGACTTCCAGCAATTGAACCAAAGGCAACCATATGTTCTGGTTGTTTATGGAGCACTTCATAAGAAGCAAGAATAACAAAAGGCTCTGATGATTAATCCAAAACCAGCAAATAAAAATCCAAGCAAACAAAAAAGAAATGAGAAAAATAACAAGTCTTTTCCTACAAATCATGATACAAACCATCTAGATTCGAACTCAACAACCAGTAAGAATGAAAAGCCTGAATTACTTCTGCCAAAGAAGAAGACGATGATGAAAACAAGAAGAAAGGAAAAGAAATCATAGAGTATAGCAGTTCACCTAGTCCTATCTCAAGTGAAAATTCAGAGGAGAAAGTAAAAATAAAGAGAAAATCTGCCAAGAAAGGCAAAAAAAGAAAAAAGTATACACCAAGCAGCAACTCTGACAGGAAGAGTTCTGAAGAGAAAGTAAAAGAAGTCAAGAGCAAAAAGAAAAAAAACAAGGTCAGAGTAAAAAAAAAACAAGTGATGACGAAAGTCCAACTAAACACAAATTTTAAGAAATTGAAAAAAAAAATGAACAACCTTGAACTTAGGGAGAAGGATTATGACTTAGGTATTGAAGGAGATGAAAATATGAAGGGTTTGCTTAAGGAGTTCGTCAAGTATGATGGAACCACTTGCCCACATGTTCACCTTTCCACATTCATCAATGATTGCTATAAGATCCGGACAAATAATAGAGCATTGTTTCGCTACTTTTCAAGGAGTCTCGAAGGCATTGCTGCACAATGGTATAAAGAAAATGTTAACTCAGTTGAACTTAAGAAATTTGATAGATTGATTAACATGTTCGTTGAGAGATTTAAGTAAAATGTCCCTATGACTCCGATTCTCAGTATTTTGTATTTTCCATAAAAAACAAGGAGAAAAAGCTCAAGAATTTATCTAAAAATGGAGAATTCAATGCAATGAGATCAAATAGTCTATCTTTGAAACACAAACCTTATCACTTATCAGAAAAAATCTTGCCCATTGCATGAAAAGTCTCATTTGCAATGCTTCAATCAAGACTTTTGTCGAGTTGATCAAACAAGCAGATTCAATAGGGGCAAGGATTGAAAAAGATGGTTTTGATGGAATTATTGCTCTCAAGTACAAAGAAGATGGCAAAAAAGGAGGAAAAAACTCAGTTACTCACCTACTTCATAGCAAAGGCTAACACTTGAAAAGACAATAGCACAATTATAAGCATGACAAAGAGACAAACCATAAGAAAAGCACACAGCTGCCCAAGAGAAACAAAACTGGAAGGAACAAACACTTAGGTTGGAGTTATGACCTGAAGTTCACACCCCTCAATCAACCTCGCTAGAAGATCCTAGAATACCTCATTGCCAAAGGAACTGTCATCTTGCAAAAAATTTCAGAACCTCCAAAAATGATGAGAAGTGATAAAGAAAATTTATGTAAATTTCATCGTGCCCCTGGTCATGATACCGATGATTGTTTTGTGCTCAAGAACATCATCCAAGATTTCATCAACAAATATCTTAAGGTTGTTGATGATAGCGTTTATAAAGTATTGAGGAATCCCACTGATCATGTGAAGGCAGTAGTCACCACAAGCGCAATACACACTCTGCTCTCGTATCATCCGCAAGAGCACATCTGACCTTGTGATGCAAACAATTCACACCAAGTTATGGTGACTAATTGGAGTAAGCAACCTTTAGACTTCATTGGTATGATGAACAACAAGGCAGAAGGTTCACCCAAAAATTTTACCATAATTCCAAAGACTTTTCTCTTATGAGGTGGTGATGATGAGTAATCAGATGACTCCTCAAAATGAAGATCCATGTTATTTGGATGATATCAACCCTTTAGAAGAACGTCTTTGGGAATATTGGACTGGAGCCTCCAAGGACCAATCAATCACTTTTACAGAAAAAAAAAACTTTCAAAATGGGGATGTTACTATGAAAATGCTCTCTACATCGTCATCCAAGTTAATAAGATGACTATGCCACATTTATTAATTGACAGAGAAAGTGGCTTAAATATTTGTCTTGATGTTACCGCTAAAGCTTTGGACTTCCGTGAAGATAAATATCGCCTTGAGGAAACCAAGATATATGGATATGATAGTCAAAACATAAATAGCAAAGGGACCCTTATCATAGACGTGATCCTCGAATGCACCAGTCAGTGCATTTTATTTCATGTGGTGGATGTACCTCATCATACAACTTGCTATTGGGACAACCTTGGATCCACGAAGTACGAAGTATCTCATCCACTTTTCACCTTGCCTCAAGCGAAATTTGGCCAATTTGTCATCATCATATGTGTAGAGGACCCAGTCGAGAGGTTGATACAGCAAATGCTCCCTAGACTAATTGACTTGGCGGATGCACCCAACATAAGGACAATGAAAGAAACACATTTGAAAGAATGAATGCAGAGTATGGAAGTAGACGAATCATCCAGAAGTGCTTATACTGTCTCAAACAATCGTCTAAACTATTAAGAACATCTCTTGTATGGTCATCTCATGAGAAACCCTAAGAGATTTCAAATTTTTAATTGCTTTTGAAAGGTGGCTACCATCCATTCACTGGCCTCAGAATGAATAAAAATGGCATCTTACAACCAATCATCAACCTCATCCTCAAATAAGCATCAGAGGATTGGGATACTCTGAAGAAGTTTGAATAAGACCCTATTGGTTGATAGTATTCACCTTTGTTTTCAAATCATCTATGAATTTTGTGACCTTAACTTGTACTTATCTAGTATCATGGAAGGACCCCTTCTATGAACTAGGAGCTTCTTATATACAATGCAAGTAATCTTTTATTATGATTATCAATTTTAATTTTGTTTAATTTTCCTTCATCATCCTCTTTACCGGATGTCAGAACTCAACATGTCTCAGTTTTTTCTTTTTATTTGAGAGTCCCCCTAAAAAGCATTTGTCAAACAAGTAGTTGATGAATAGAACCTACAACAAGACTCAAGTCAAAATTACCATAATTTACTCAGATTCAAAAACAAGAGTATCGCTCATCGTTGGTTAACGATCCAATTGATGAAATTAATATTGAAACGAGTGAGAATCTTAAGATCCTTCAAATTGGCGCCAGTTTGTTAGTAGAAGAAAAAAAAGTTGGTAGATTTTCTCATAAGTCACCAAAAAGTTTTTGCATGGACCTATGAAGATATGTGAGGTTTCGACCCCCAATTGATTGAACATTTTTTGCCTTTAAATCACAATTACAAGTTAGTGAAACAAAAATTGCACAAGTTTGATGCTAGACTAGAAGGACCCATAAAAGAAGGATTAGAGAACCTATTATCCAAATTTATTTGCATCATCAATTTCCTTGAATGGTAGACTAATATCATAATTGCCCATAGGAAAAATTGCAAAGTCAGACTATGCATTGACTTTTGAGATCTAAATAAAGTCACACCAGAATATGATTATCCTCTTTTAAACATCGATTTATTGGTAAACAGAACCGCAAGTCATGCCATGTTCTTTTTTATGAATGAATATTTGGGATACAAGTAAAATCAAATTGGCAATCAATGATCAGCCCAAAACTGTTTTACCACACCCTAGGGTACAATTGGATTAAAGAATGCTGGAGCAACTTATCAAGGAACTATGGCCGCTATCTTCCACTACCAAATGCATAAAATCATAGATACATATATCGATGACATCTTAATTAAATCTAAGGCAAGAGATGATCACATTGAAACTCTTGCCCAAGTGTTTGAAAGACTCTTATAATACAAGCTTTATTTGAATTCTCAAAAATGTGTGGTGAGTGTTGAATCTCGTAAACTTTTAGGTTTCATGGTTAATAAAAGAGGGATCGAGGTGAATATTACCAAAACTAAAACAATCATCAATATGCCACCAACAACCAATACCAAGGAACTACAAAGTTTGCAAGGCCAAATACAGTCTATTAGACGATTAATCTCCAATCTAGCCATGAGATACGAACCGTTCAACCAGATGCTAAGAAAATGCATCAAATTTGAATGGGGTCTTGAATGCCAACAATTATTAGAGAGGATTTTAAAAATACCTTTTAAATCTACCATCATAAAACCCCCGGTGTTGGATAGACCATTACTACTTTACATCATAGTAAATGAGTCAGCATGTGGCAGCTTTTGGCACAGTACCAGGAAAGAAGTCACATTAAACATGCAATATGTTTTTTTTCACTTTATTGTGCTAAACGCTTTGACGTGACTAACACTTGAGAAAGCTACTCTATCAACATTTGATAAAGTGTGAATTAGGCCACGTTTTGAAATGGAAAATGTAGGCCTTATATGTTGATTTTTATGCATAGTAACTTGCCTTTTATCAGTTTTGCTAAAGGATAAATATCTTGTTTAATTGTGATATTTTGAGGTTAAATTGTGGAGTTTAGAGCTTTTAAGGATCAAATCTACACCTTAACTGAGAGATAGATTGAATTTTAGAGTCATCGCACTCTGAAAACCCAAATCTAGTAGCGCTCAATCTATCAACAGCTGGTTTTGAGCTAGGCATCACATCTAAATAAGACTTTGCAGAAGTATCTGTTGCTGTTTTTTAAATAAACTCCAAAAGGAAGAGGTATTTTGCAAAGTTCTAGTGGCCTTTAGGTGTTTGAATTGTTGAAAAACATTATACGCTAATTGTAATCCCCTTGGGCAGCACCATGTATTTGTGAAATCCTAAGTATCGTTTGGTGTTTTAAATATTTTTGAAAAGCATATAATTCAGAGCAGGTGATTTCATGCAAATATAGATTATGTGTGTTGTTACTGAAAATTTCAACAAACTTGAGCCGGAAGCCAATATAGAAACCCCAAATTGAGAGAAGTTCCTTGTTCTCCACCAACCCACCAAAATTTTCCATTACCACGGTTGAAAAAGTGTAACCCTCTTCCTACCCCATGTTTAGGTACGATAGCGTGCATATAGTTAGCTTTACATCTATAATTTCATAATAATTGGTTTTTAGCAAGCAAAACGTTGCTGAATAGGCTAGAAACAAAATTTCCATGACGCCTCAACCTAAAAGATAGCACCAGCAACACAGGAGAGAGGAAATTTCCTTCTTCTCTCCAGGATAACACAGCAAGTACTCATATTTTCAAACTTGTCAGGCAATAGGAAGGGTCCTTTCACCCTCTTCAAAATTTTCTGTCTCCATCAAATATCATCAGTTACAAAAGGCACTGCTGTATTGGCAGCTTGCATCTCACCATATTCACCTCACCTTTAACTATGTAATTTAACAAATATTCCGTGACAAAAAATAAACAGTCTCAGGATGAGAAGCTACAAACAGGTAAAAGGAAAGCCATTTCAGATAACAATTTAGTATTAACTGTCAAGGAACTCTAAGCCAGTGGCTCTAGGTGTCAGGCCGTGCTCTGCTAAATATTGAGGAGAACAGAATTTGCTAAGATGCCGCATCCCACTGTCACACAGAATGGTAACAATTGTATGACCAGGCCCCAGTAACCGGGCTGCACGTACAGCTCCAACACAGTTCATGGCTGAAGAACTCCCTAAAAATAATCCGTCATTCCTAAGCAGATACCTACGATTGGAGACAAGTATTACTCAAAAAGATTTGTCAGATCCAGACAAAACCAAAAAGCATGTCAAGAATCGTACCTAGACATTTCCACTGCTTCTCTATCTTTGCCTCTGAAAGCTCCATCAAGTTTAGTAGCCATCATGAAGTTTTTGGTCAAGCGGTTTATTCCAATCCCCTCAGTTATTGTATCAAAAGGATTCTTTAATCTGCGGCCTTCTGCCTCTTCACGTGTGTACATGACTCCCCTTGTGACCTTGTTGTATAAACCCGAGCCAGGAGGGTCAACCAGGAAGCACTTGATGTCATGGTTTCTTTCCTGAAAAGGTTTTGTGGCTCAGTGTTCATGATGTCTATGTCACAGACATCGCTAGAAGGGTGCTGCACCAGCATCAACAAGCTGGACATAGGTGCGGGTGCAAGATAAGGCTTGGACACAACAAAATCATATTTTCTATTTTTTTGGTTTATTTGGTATTTTTTGTTCAGTAATTTATATTTTGTGAATCAAACAATGAACACATGTTCAATTACCAAGTCTTTTGAAAGTACTTTGCCCGATGTCCGCACCCCCACCCCCACCCATGTGACTAAGCGTATCATGGAAGACTGATGTGAAGCCCTCAGAAAAATATTTAGTTGCTTCATATCTGATCAACTGATGGTGAAACTTGAGAACCTCAATGCAAAGAGCTTCCAATCATGAACTGCCGGAAATAAGTTCCCTGCCCTTTTATTGCCAAAAGATGATATATACAAAAAAGCCAAAAGAAGAGGATGCAAAGCATCATCCAAGGAGCTTAAAAGATATAATAATGTTTTCAGAAGTTCAGATGGTTATAAATTCTGAGAATGATCTGATTTGCAACTGCTACCTATATATAACATGGGTAGATTGAAAGGTACTATGTATGTCAGGCTAATAAATCTTGATATGACCTAGCCCAGCTTGGTTCCTGCCTGATCCAGACTTGACCTATGACCTGCTGTGCTGGACTCTTTTCTCCTACTTTTAAGATTCAGAAAGGTTTATTGTTTCTCCAGCTTTATACAAAGCTAGAGACACAAGCTCACATTAGTGCATGTACAGACATATAAGCACATTTTCGCTCTATACCAATACTTAAAGAAGTTCCCATCCATGCCCTATCACATGGAATGTACTTGTGCAACAGGTCTAGACTCAGCTATGATAAGCTTACCAAGTTCTAGGACAAGCAGACAAAGATCGTTGAAAAGATCTAGCAGTTAGCAGTCATCTATTCAAAAAATTACGAAAAAAAAAAAGCACAGAAGTAACTGGATAATTTGCAAAAGAATAGTTGCTACTCAACCTCCAATTTTAAACAGAAAAAAGGAACCCAACCTGTAGAAAGCGAGACACACCAGCAAGGGTTCCACCTGTGCCTGCAGCTGACACAAATGCATGAAGATTGCCCCCTGTCTGTTCCCAGATCTCTGGACCTGTGCTTTCATAATGGGCTTGAAAGTTGGCCAGGTTTTCAAACTGATCAGCAAAAAACCCGCCTTTACAGCCTCTTGGAAAGACTGGATGAGGTTTTTCTTCCTGTAAATTGCAGAAGCCAGGATACTCATTCTTTCCTCCTATTTTCTCCATTTCCTGATGTCTTCTTGCAATTTCATTTGCTTCAGAGGCTCTTCTCCTTGCAACATTGACAAAATGATCCTTGTGAGTGATAGAGACTGGTCTGACTCTTTCTACAGTTGCACCAAGAGCTTCCAGTATTTGAGACTGGTCATGAAAGCCTTAATGGTTAAAACACAAAAGTTGGCAATGGCAAGGTATTTCACTTTAGACAAAATGGTGAGAACACATGATTAACATAAAAGTCTAAAGTATCTTCTACCGCTTATGGAAACCGTATGTGAGATTAACAGCAAACCACATATGAGGCCTATCATTATATTTTGCATCAACATGGTTGGTTGAATCTGGATAGTTATGCTTATAACACTTAGTTTCATCAATAAGCCAAACAATCAAGCATCAATCACACAAGAATATCTAATAAAGATTTCATTTTTGAATGTCAACAGTGTGAAGGCACTCAGTGGTTCACTTCTTCAAAAGATATGTATGTTGCATTTTTAACCCAAACCACAAACTGAACATTAGAAAGTGCCTGGCACATATGTACCTGTGTATCATCTTTGCAACTGCCACATTACCATCTATTCCTGTTTAATATTAATTGAAGATCCCACCACAATTTAATGGAAACCACAATTCAATGTGACACCCTTGTTTTATACGGATAATAACCCCATATTGAGTTTTGAAAAGTCGGTTTCCATTGTGATTGTTTGGGTATGAATTTGATACTATAACCAAGCAAGATTAAAGAAAAGAAAAACATAAACAACCAGGTGCAGCCCCAAGCTAAATCCAACCAGTGGTCTAAATGGTTTATGAAATTGCATGGAACCATCGTTTCATTGACATGCTCCATTAGAAATCTCAGTTACTGAAAACTGTTTATCAAGGGGGGAAAAAAGGGAACAAAAAGGTATATATGAGCATGACATAACAAACATTTTTTTAACATAAAAAATCTACAAGCAGGCAATTTTACACAGGTAGGAACATCAACCTGCAACTTTTTCTTGAAACATTAGCTTCTCAATGACACGACCTGCTACGACACACGACTAGAAGGGGAGCATGACAAGCTAACGATACAGTCATTATGCTTGCTTTACCACAACTTTTAGAGGTCACAAGATGATGCTTGTTCTTTTAATTTATAATCTCCATTGCAGGTTTACGAAATTATTTTTGTTCATTCTTTTCTGATGTGCATGAAAAGAATCTTTTTTTTTTCCTTTGCAAGAGACAAAATTTTCAGATTTTGAGAAAATGTACAAGTAATTGAACTGAATTACCTTCTCAATAGCTGCATCATCAGGGATAACCACATGGCATTTACATCCAAATGCAGGAGCAACTGTCGCAAGGCTAATGGCTGTACTCCCGGCACTTCCTTCAATCACCACACCACCTTCAACGAGGTCCCCTGAGTTAAGAGCCTGCTTCAGATCACAACGATAAGGAAGCTGCAGGGATATACTAAGATATGTCCACAAACATAAGCTTAATAATACATTTAAATGTGCATCTATGCAGATCTTACAAATAAGCTATACAGACAATGAATGGCATTTCAGAATGTTATAAACAGCAGCATCAGAAAGGTCAAAGAATCACATTAGGCAGTTGAACACTACTTACAGATAGCCATGAAATTCAAAGGTGTGACTCGAATGTTGACATTGTTGTTCTTGTTCTCTGCCAAAGAATTCCATAGTGATCATAAAAAATAATAACCAGTTTGATTGTAACGCTACCAGATAGTAAAATATGAATCCATCTCCTCATCTGCTTAGTTTGATCCAGATATCAGCCATGTCACACAATGTACGTTATCCCATGACTTCAATGTTAATGGATTCACCATTTGACACTAAAAAACAAATGCTACCTGGAAACTTGTGGAACTTTGCTCGGACTTTAATAATTAAAGTAATGTGAAAAATGTAAAGAATATATAAGAAATAAAAAAGAATATCATGGAATTATGAGTCTCCTACTAAATTTCTTACCAAAACATTCTTAAAAACAAAATAGTTATTTAAACGTAAAAAGAAACCCAGAAAAAATTTAAAAATATTAAACATTTCTTTCTTTCAAATTGCCCGATCTTATCATGCTATTTTCATTTCAGCAATATGTTCAAAACTGCCACATCATTTTGCTTTTTCTTTGTTTCACTTGTTTTGGCATTTCCATTGCAATAGTTTGAAAAATATTGCCAATACTTGTGACTACTTTCAACTTCATCCTAAATAGCTACTTCAATGATGATCATTGAAGTAGCTATTTAGGATGAAGTTGAAACATGGTTTTAAGAATGAAACTGCATCAACTCGATTTGTGATGGAAGTTTTTGGCAACATGGTGATCCGAAACATCAGAAGGTATTGAGAAAACTGCACCGCAATTTTCTTTTGCCTATAAAGCGGTCTTCCAAAACAGTCCTTACATGGGTTTATCTTTGCACCGACACATGATCTCTCTCTCACGCACAGCACACAGGCACCACAACAACAGAAATGCACTGTTTAAGCATGTCCATCATGAGCATTCAGCTAGCATATTGCCTAAAGTTTCATAAAAAAAAGAGTAATGAAATGCAAAGAATGCATAGAAAGCTTGAGACAAGCATAAGTTAAATATTAAAGTTCCTAACATGTATGCTTCAACCTTCTTACAACCAAATCGCACTTGAATCCACAATGGCAATACCACCTCACAGAACCACTGATAATCCTCATTCCTAATAATCAAATTTCTCATTCATAATCTGACTGAAAACCGGGAAGCTATAAAGAACAATCAATAATGATAAGTAAATTATCAAGATGGCATAACAAGCATGACATAAATCTCAAACTTCCCAACACCAGCAAAACTCATATCTGTACTCGTATCCTTTCCCACAGTTGGAGTCTTCATGAACAACAAGAAGCAGTTATGGTCGATGCCACTCGGAAAATCTGAAAGCTACGAAAACTACGACACACTCACAGAGCAAAATCGAAAGATATTGTTAAACAACTCCTAAACACGAAAATAACATCATTACAGAAGGGTGACTCACCTCCTGGATTATTTTGACGGCTATCCTGTCCTTAATGCTCCCACCGGGGTTCAAGAACTCAGCTTTAGCAAGAATCTGAAGAACACGACCGCCCTCACTTCTAATAGGTATGCAGGAAAAACCACAAACTTGAATTGAAAGACAAAGAGGTGTACAGAATTACTTCGCAGCCAGTTTCCTTGGAAAGACTCTCGATTTTGATGAGCGGTGTGTTTCCAATGGCAGCAATGATCCCACGCCCTGGTGCTCTTGCAGGAGGAGAGTTGCGGCGTTTCCCGGTGGTCAGTTTTCTCTTGCCCGCTCTGTAGATCAGGAGGAGGTGGAACATCAATCCCATGGCGATAGCCGCAGTAGCTGCAGCGCCTTTGAAGGTGATTGCCATGGCTGCTGCGTCCTCCTCCTCCCAAAGAGCAGGTTTGCGTCCTGAAGCGGGCTGGTTCCTGCAGCCCGTCCCTACGATGAGTTTATGTCGGTCGGATCGGAACAGGTCCAAATCCGATAAAATGCGGCTCAGGTCCGTCTCCTTGCAGGTGAAGCCTTATAACTGTGCATATAACTATCGGATGCATGGGATTGCATAGTTTTCTAAGGTGGTTCATTCAGGTCGCAGTTCCCCATATTTCTACCATTTTCAGGGTTTGACATAGAACGTGTCACCTTAAAATTTAAATCCAAACCCCTTAACAAGTGAACCACCTTACTTCCTAGTACACTATAATCCTTTGGGATAATGAACTTGCATAGTTTTTGTGCATTAATCATGACAATTCAAAGGGCTATAAACAAGCTCCTAAAATTCCTTTTAGATATAAACCAACATTTCCTCATGAAATTGAGTTATAAATTCTGTCACAAATTTTAATTTGTGATTATTATCTATGGAGAGCAAAACTTAACATTTTAAGTGGTAGTCGAGGATGCTCCATAACGTAAAGCCATTATGTGATAATGAAGAAAGAGGGGAAGAGGAATATCGGCATACAGCCTACGTCCATGGGGAGAAAGAGACACTTATTTTTCTTGATACTACTTCAGAGACGCACTTATAGAGTTACAAGATAATGAGCATAGAAGGAAACAACATGCCACAGTTACTCCAAAACCGGCAATAAATTCTCACGATATAGTTCTCCAAAAATATGTATCCAACTGATATGCCATAGCTTAGAGAAAACAACATTGATCTTTTTCTCCAACAAAACTCATAATATACTCATCCTCAAGTTGGCGCACAAATATCGGCCAATTGTTTCTCACTTCTCACATGAAGAGTAAGGATGGTTCCTTCTTGGACTTTCTCCTTTAACAAAATGACAATCAACTGCTATGTGTTTAGTGTGCTCATGTAACACTAGATTTGCCTCAATATAAATGAAGGTCATGTGTCACACATCATTTTCATTGGCTCCTTCATCTCGATATTCATATCTTTTAATAGTATTTTTACTTACATAAGTTAACGGCACTGGATTGAGCGACAGCTGACTGGTTTTTTATCCTTCCAAGTCACAGGATTTCCTCCAACAAAGATGCAATATCCTGAGGTCGACCTCCTATCATTGGGGTCACCTGCCCAGTCTGCAGTTGTATATCCAATAACATCAAGGGGCTGATCTCATGTCAACAAGATTCCTCTCCCTAGAGTTCCCTTTAAATATCTCGGAATTTTATGGGTAGCTTTAACATGTGTAGACCTTGGTCTATGCATAAACCGACTAATCAAACTAACTACGTAAGCAATGTCTAGCCTTGAAACAATCAAGTATACAAGTTTTTCAACAATTTTTTATAACCTTTGGACATTCTCCACAAGATCTCCCTCATTCTTCTTTAATTTTCAATTAACTTCTAGTGGCTTGTTAGCTGGTTTAGCACCAAGATAGCATGTTTCTTTGAGAAGGTCTAGAATATACATCTTTTGGCATATACAGATTCACTCGTTTGAGTGGGTCATTTCAATGCCTAAAAAATACCTCAAGTTCCAAAATCTTTTATTTCAAATTGACAATTGAGATATTCTTTGACATTGGACATAAAGACAATGTCTCTCCAGTTAGAATAATGTCACCTACATATACTACTAGAATGACAATTTTTTGGCCTTGAACACGTGAAGATTGTGTAGTCAACATTGTTTCTCTTGAAGCCTATTTTGCTGAGAGCTTCATTTAGGCAGGCAAAACAAGAGCGATGTGACCGTTTAAGTCTATACAATGCTTTCTTTAACTTGCGTACATGTCCATGCTTATTTTGTATACCTTTTGGGGCCTCCATATTGACTTCTTCATTGATCTTTCTATGAAAGAAAACATTTTTTACATCAAGTTGTATCAGTGGCCACTTTTTATTTGATGCAACTCAAAGAAGAGTCCTGACTATGTTCATTTTTGCAACTGGAGCGAAGGTCTCATTTTTATGAGATCCAATCTCGGTCGTAGCTCCAAAATTCAAAGAACCGGTCTGCTCATAGGTTGAAAACACTTGCATCTCCCAGTGATCAACTACCTAAGAGTCGCACTTTTTAATAGAAGGTTGACCAACGACCCCTGCAATGTAAATCTTACCTCCTTGTCTGGTCATATGCTTTTGCCTCAATCATATTGGCATTTACTTCCATGTATTGATCGTGGTGCCTCATTCATCCTAAAACCACCATTCATGATTCAAGAGATTTAGAAATTCAAAGGTGGTTTAGGTACAATAAATAAGGACATGAACCTATCAATCTTGTTGAGAAAATCAGCCTAACCATTAGCATCGAACGTATCAGAACTCGGCTCACTGAAACTAAATACTTGGATAAAGGTCAATACGGGATGAAGTGAAGTGTACTCCATTGTATGGTTGGAAGTATGTTAAAGAAGGGAACCAAAATTTGGATGGAGGGGAAGGTGGATGATGGGATACTCTATGAATATGTGAACTACGCTTTTGGCTTAGAAAGAAACAACCTTTGACCCCCCTGCAACCAAAATATTCAAGCAAGTTTTCAGAAGAAAATCTCCTTCAAGCTAAGGCTTGCGACGAAGTTATAGATACTGGGATATAACTCCACTTGTAGGCCCAATGCATATGGCCTTCCAAGACCTACAGGCGAGGAATTGGCCTTCGATCACGGGAAACTCCATGGGCATGACCAGGCTGCATACTTACAAGAGAGGTTGCTTTGCGGAGGGCACATGGTCGAGGTAGAGCTGGCCACTGTCGAGTCCTGCCAAGGATGAGGGAGTCTAGCCAATACGTCTACCATTATTTTCCAAGTGCCAAGGGAGACGCAAGCGAAGACACTGATGAACACAGTTTGGAATCATAGGGTGGGCCATCAAGAATTTCATGGAATTAGTGCCTAGGCATTTTGAGCTAAGTGCCAAGTCTCGTTGAGACTTCTGCTATTGTACATTTTCCAGGTTTAGAACAGCTTCAAACGAATTAACAACCAAGTTTATCCATACTGCCTAACTTTCTTTCAGTGTCTACCAACAAATATGCACTAAAGGGGGTGGGGGCATTTTTGAAGTTTTTTTATAAAAGAAGTGGACATTTTAACTCTTTTACAATCCTTTTTACCCTTTTAAAGAAGTTTCTTCAGAATTTTAACAAGGGTATTTTGGTTATTTTCACCCCATATGCACCCATTTTTCATTCCCTCTTGTGCACGTAGCCAGTTTTCGCTCTAAAGGAACCTGGCTCCAGAATAGCTGCAAAAGTGTCTTATCATCGCTAGTCTATATACACCTACCTTGATCAAAATTCAGCAAACTTTGGACAATAGCTGCTGTAAATACCAACATAGTTCCGATAAATGGGGTAAAAGTTCCATCCTCTATCAGCACTCTTATATGTCCAATCTAAGAAACGCTCAATCTCCTTATCTAATTATTGTAAAACTTGCAAAGGGCGTGTGCCTGTGCATGAACCTGGTTAAACTTACTGTTATTTTTCTTCTCTTCTTCCTTGTCTTGCATGCATTTGTTTCCTTACGTTTTAAATTTAAGCCGGGGTCCAAATGGAAACAAAATGAGGAAAGACCACTCCAAACAACAATCTGAATACAAAAACATTCTTTTTAGCTGCTCAAGTCTGACATAAGATTGGCCTTGGCCTGTTCTGCATCCTATATCAGAATTGAGAAAAGTGGATGATGGATTTGAAAAACTTGCACAAAAGAGAAGAGAATCTTGAATATATATAGTCTATAAGTGTCAGCCATTACGGAGAAAAAAAAAAAAAAAAAACTAAGCAGCCTGGTATGAGAGCGGCTTGGATGATTGTGTTCGACCCCTCCGAAGGCCATGCAGATTCATTGATGCTCGGTTCCCAAACCAAGTGCTCAATGCTTGGGTGCTAAAATGCCCAAGATACTTAAGTGACTATACCACAATTGTAAAATCCAAAGCACTTAGATCTTGTTGAATTCAGTGGTCGGGTCCAAGGACGGAGGGAAGGGGGGTCCGGCAGAGGCCGGCAGGGGTCTTGGCCCCCTCAAATTTTAAAAACTTTAAAAATTTATATGTAAATCTAAAAAAAATTATTTAATATATATAAAAAATTTAACAATTTTTATTTCGACACATGTTAAAATTTTAAAACTATAGTTTGGCCCTCTAACAACAAATTTATGGCTATGTCCCTAATTGGATTAGCTAAAACATTGACCATGCTCTACTCATTTAATAACATTCAGGCTTTGTCTTCGCAGTTTCGAGTGTTCGGGGCTGATTGCGTGGGAAATGAGTTGTGTGCGCCACTCGGTGAATGAAACACATATGCGCTAATAATTAAAAAAAAAAAAAAGGGGAGGGGATATGTAGGAAATTATTTAAAAAAGAGTGCCTTTTTCAGTATTTGAATTTTTTTGGTTTTTTTTCTACAGCAAGTTTTTTTATTAATGAAGAGTGTTTTCGTCATTAGCATGCACGAAAATTTCATGCATGTGTAAGACGTACATCATGCGCGTGGCCCAGCAACCATTTGATTTCCAAATGGTCGAGCGCACGTACGTCCCCTTTCAAGGGACGTGCCTGCAGCTCATATGATTTCATACTCTTTGCATAGACTTAATATATGGCCTGCATGTTTTCATCTCTGTATATTTAATTGGGTTCGCTAGCCATCTGACCATCCGTGTTCAGAATTCCACGATGGGGAACTGTTTCCAGCCCATGCCATCAACCCCTCGCCAAGAGAGAGCCAAAGTCGTGATCTTCAATGGCGGGGAAGAAGAATTCATGGCTTCCACCACAGTGGAACAGGTAATCTCTGGCCATTTCAGCAAGTACCAGCTGGTTCACCTCAAGGAACCTTGCATCGCTTTGCCCCCTCATTATCAACTTGTGGCCGGTGAGACTTACTACCTCATGCCAAGCCTTATCGGCGGCCCCTGCAGGCCTCCATTTTCACAGAAGATTAATGGAGACGACTGCCCCGCCGCGGGGGATGACTGGATCAAGGTGGTGCTGCCGAACGACAAGCTGTCGGAAGATCAGTTTCAGGTGCAGAAAATAATGGCGAAGGAGATCCCCGTTCTGGTTTTCGGGAGCAGTTGGACTTGCACTGGGTCTTATAAGGCGCAGCCAGATCTTCAAGTAATACCTGAGTCGTCGACCGATCACTAATTACATCGGATCTGATCTTGACCTGCTGCCTGCAACCCAGGCTTATGATGAGCTTAGTGGCCGGCGAGACGAGGAAGGAGCTTGTTTGTCCAGGTCATGCAACCTTTCAATATTGTCCGACAGGCTTAGATATATAATTGATACCCTGAGGAATGCGGATATGCTTCTTCATCTACTAAGCTTTTCTAACTAGTGAGTTGTATCAATGGCCAGCAACAAGTGCTTCCCTTAGAACTGGTTTTGGTGATTTAATGTTGGTTAAAACTAGACAAAAAACTAATAGTTACGTGATTAACATTTATTTATATATGCATGATTTGTTCATATTAGTTTAATTAGGTGGTTTTATCCGGATGATTCAGATCTCTTTTCTCTCTCTCTCTCTCTCTCTCTCTCTCTCTCTCTCTCTCTCTCTCTCTCTTCACCGGATGTAGTGGCTCGTCTGGTGTAGGAGGATGTCCATTTTGCTTTTTGGTTACGGCGCCGTCCTCCGTCTGCAGCTGGGCGATTGTGTTGCGCCATCTATCCACTCTCTCTCTCTACCTCTTCTTATTTCCATTTACTGTGCGATTGTATTGTATATTCGTCTTTTATTTTGCTTTTGCGGTTTGTTGTGTACTTGGGAGACTTCTTGTCTCTAAATTTTGCTATGAATTCCTATTTTATCGGTTCTCTCTCTCTCGTCTTCCTAAAGCCCACCAACAATCTCGGGGAGGAGCCACGGGCCGCCTCCTTTCCTCTACCCACAATGGGCAGAGGCATGGGGAAGACCCAACAACAGCAAGGGGAAGTCGCCGGGGCTTCTCTTCCTCTAAACACCATGATGGAGAAACGAAAGGAGAGCGGGCAGGTGGCTTAAAGAGAGAGAGAGAGAGAGAGAGAGAGAGAGAGAGAGAGAGAGAGAGAGAGAGATCGGGTAGGGAGAGAGGGATGGGAGATTTGGGTCATTTGATTCTAAAGTAGACAGAATGTACACTTAAACATTTAGAGATTATATATATGTGGACACACATGACAGGTCAATCTGTTGGATGCAGGATAGTTGCCAAATGGCTAAAATTTTAAAAATTATTACTAAAAGAATAATCACTAAATGCTAAATAGTTGTTGGATGACTAAACTTTAAAAATTTGTTGCAGCTGATTAAAATTTAAAATTTTATCACTAAAAATACCATAACTGATCGTGGTTATAAAGCCGCCAAAAATCTCTTCCCCACAGTACAAATGGCCGCTAATGCTAATGTAGTGACTGGTTTTTAACAAGCATAAGTTTTGAAATTTTAGCCATCTGGTACCATAGGGCATTAAAAAGTGTTGAATTATCCTATATAGTATATATAATGTATGGTCTTTTTAAGATGGATTCCTAAATTTTCGTCATCTGCAACTATTATGCATCTAGTGTGTATATATATATATATATTCTCTCTCCCTCGGTGCACAGCATTCTTGGCTAGGCACCTATTGGGAATTTCTTCAAAAAGAATATTTAATTTGTTAAGGCTTATAACTTGTAGTTTTGCTTTTGTGTTGAACAAATTTAATGAGAATCAGAAATTGTTCTTTGTTTTTTGTTTTTTGTCTAACAAATTGTTTTTGTCAACATATACGTACGCTATTAATTTCTATAAAGGCTTATACATGCCGAAAACCAACTTACCTAATACATTAATTTTCTCTGTATGTTAATTTAAATTAAAATAAAACAACTGCACGTTCCAGAAAGACTGCTAGCTAGCGGTCAAATAATTAATACGCCAATATGCATGCCAGTGTAAGCTCCTATTAACTATTTGCATTTACAAATACTTATTGCGCTCATTTATTCTTCAGTATGGTGCAATAAAATAAAGCTGTTGCTGTAGTCTGGAGTCACAGTTGCTATTAGTGTCAAGTGGTATTCGCTATTGCTACGTTACGGACCACTGTAGTCTACTAGTTCATTTGTAATACTAAAATAGGGAACCATGCCAAGTCTATTATGACTAGTTATAAAATTAATGTGGCGACTAACATCTATGGTCATATTTTATTGATTTATTTTGAAAAGATGGTAGATGTTGTGCATAATCATTTCAGGAAGAACCGAGCTTGGTTTCCTCAATCGTAATAAATATTTAAAAATAATCAGAAATTGTTTGGATATATGAACATCCAAAGATCCATCGTGCTATTTTGTTAGTGAAACATCGTTCAAGCACTACTCGAAATTGAACAAATGGACACATAAATTGGTGGGGTTAGTGAAAAATATTCAAAAAGTTAACAAATTTCAGTTTCATATGTGTACCCGCGCGTGTTTATTAAGGAAGTAGCGGTGGAGATATAAACTTGGTTAACTATATCACATTTCATATTATTTAACTTCTCATAAATCTGCTATATTGTTTTTTGATGAATTAGCTACACAAGGAAGGGAAAAGAGATAAACTATATCTTTCAGCCGAAACATGGTAGTGTTAGGGATGTCAATGGGCCGAATTCAGATGAGAGTATTCACATATTTGGATTTGAATACAAAGAAAGAAAATTCATATCCAAATCCGATCCAAATCCCATTTTTAACCATGTCTAGCCGATTTTCAAAATATAAGATCATTTGATATAAGATATTTATTTTAAATTGAATTTGATCCGAATGCAATCAGATATTTATGTATATCCAAATCTGAATCTGGATCCAACTGAATGTCATTTCTTAATCTGAATCCTATCCAATTTCTTAACTAGATATTAAATTTTTTTCCATATCCAATTTTTTAAAAATGGTTCAGTCTGATGTCCGATTCACATTGGATATATTGACATCCCTAGGTAGAATATATATTCAAAGCCTCATTTAATAATATAGCAGAAGGAGATATTTTTTCTATTAATCATGGCTTTGTTAATATAATTGAATTACTGGTAGTGTTTTCTTATGTCGTATATGCTGAACCCAGATAACCCTTGTGATTATTGAAAAGTTAGGTGAGTATTTGTAAGCGCTTTCTAATTAAATTTCTGGGTATATGATCAGGTCGACAACGTTCATCCTTAATGGGTGGTTCTCATATCAGGCGATGAACCAGATCCAGATCTGACTTCATTATCTCAATGGTTCCAATAATGAAATTCAACAATTATTAATGATGTCTGGATCCAGCTACATGTAAACGTTGAAATATGGTTTCTTTTTCTACATTTGAATCTGAATCTGATTATGAATCAAATTCAGTAACATTTAAAAGGTTAGATACATTATTTGCTACACCAAATTAACCAAGTCTGATCCACTGACATCCCTAAAGAGGAACTTCAAGAGCGGTATTATATATATATATATATATATATATATATATATATATATATATATATATTAATTAACCCCACACGTCATGTTGGTGACGTTTAATTTCTTGCTTTTTGTAAAAGATTAGTAGAAAAACGTATAAATGTCAATTTTTTAAAGTTGTAGCTGCAACGAATATGCCTACTGTTCATCCATCTTTGATTAGAAGAAGAATCATCATCAAATTATATACATTTTGGGCTTTGGAAGAAACAAACAAATTGTACTTTTTGAAGGTTTTTTCTCCCTCTTCTAAAAAGAAAAAGAGGTTTTTTGGTCATTTTAGTCATTTTTATCCCTGAACACTCTCACTTGCATGTTGGGGCTTTTCGGGCCCAACATCAAGAGGCCTCCCCCGTCGGGCATTAGGGAGTCTGCATAAACTTCGACTTTTTAACTGTCCGTTCAAGATAAACTTGTTATTCTACCCGGAGAATCAACATTTTTGAGTGAGTAAGAGACCGGCAACCCACTACATTTTTTATAATGATAGAGGTATGAGATAATGAGTATGAGACATTATGAGTTTATGATAATGACATGGAGTATGAGATAATTTACGTGAGTATGATAATGACGGAGGTATGAGATAATGAAAGAGATATGATAATGATATGGGGTATGAGATAATGTGTATGAGTGACAGTAATACAAGATAATGATAGAGGTATGAAATAAGTACATGATTAAAAATATTCATAGTGCACATACAATATTTGGGCATCAAAGTAAATTTTCATATTGATAGTAGGGTCCAAATTCAAAGTATGCTCGTTATGTAAACGAAGAGATGTACAGAAGTTGAATTTGATCTCTTAAAAGAGGTTTGAAGGCCCCTCCATTCCCCCTGTCTTTAGGTTCTCGGCTACGTGGGTCCTAGGGGGTATGATACACTCATCAATTAAAGTATTGCGATCTCACAGTTACAATTTATGGGAGTATCATCCACGGGAATCGAACCAATGATACGCCTTCCAAGCGACTTTTCAGCTATGTGATGCCCCCTTGGGACCCAAGAAACTAATACTTAGTATTGATTGTTGTGTTGTCCCCAAGGTGATGACGTTGCCACTGCTTTATTTTACAAGGTCATGGTCCAACTTTGAAATAATTTTGTTAGTTTTTCGTTCTTCCACACCTTAGGTAGGAAACACAAACTTGACTTTAACCATCCTCTTCAGATCACATATCTTTTATTTTGCTTTGGTGTCTATTACTGGTTGTATGATTTGACTTCTCATCCAGGATTGCTCTTCATAGGACATATATGACCTAGTTATAGAGAGGCAAAGAATACATCAAGTGTACCAATAATATCATTTATGTTAACATTTGGGAATATATATATATATATATATATATATATATATATATATATATATATATATATATATATATATATATATATATATATATATATATATATATATATATATATATATAGGCTACCTCTATGGGCGATAGTTCTTCTTTTTATTTGGTATCACTAAAAACCATCATAAAAAGTGTATTCCAATGCTAAAAACTCTGGCCAAACAATTGATTGTGTATTGATTTTTAGCCGCACAAAATAAAAAAAGTAACAATTGGTCATAGAGATAGCAGTTTGATGTGTGTGTATATATATATATATATATATATATATATATATATATATATATATATATATATATATATATATATAGTCTCTAGAATTAAATGGCTCATCTCTGATTTAAAGAGTTAAAATGCTGACTTATTAGGTGTTAGTGGTTAGAAATGTCATATAAAGGATGTTACCCACAAATGAATCTTGCACATTCATGACTGGAAACCTGGGGGAAGGCATGCAGCTGCCTGTGCAGACCGACATAATTTGCTTATTTACATATTGATGTTTTTATTTTATTTTATTATGTAGATAGTTAATAGTAAAAAAGTTTCAATTATCTAAAAGTTAATTAGTTATAGGGTGTGAATGCTCCTTAATTAAAAAAAAAAAATATCACTCCACCACTGCCCTGTGGGACTTAACTTGTCCTTAATCTGTTCGAGAGTCCAAAAAAAAGAGGCAGCTAGAAACCCTGGTTCTTGTCCTTCTTGTTATAAAAGGAAACTTGAGTTTCGCATGTCACGTTAAGAACAGTGGTCTTAAGAAAAGGTATAACCTTCTAGGAACTGGCGCTCCTTCGTTTGTCTTCTTAGGGTATTATTGTACTCTCTTATACAATTGTTAATTTGGCTGTTATCCTAAACGTGACGGCCAAGGCGGCGCAAAGCACAATGAACCAGGCATCTCAAATAGACAACATGTTATACGTAAACTAACAATAACAAATTACAAGATTTCTACGCCTTGTTTCCCATCAGATTGCTTTATCTGTCATTACTGTCCGATCACCAGCCATCTGCACCTGTCTCTGGCAAGTCTGGTACCTATTTACCGAGTTTATATGGGTAGAAATGGGACCAAAGAATTTGTTTGATCTGTTATATCTAATCCAATGATTTGAACTTGTAGTTACATCCCTAACGAATGATCTAAGAGACTGAAATCACAAGTTCCTAACAATACGAGTGGGATTTAAGTGATTCTCTTGATCACACATATCTAATTAAATGTGCTTAACTTGTTTTTAAATCTATATTGAATGATTTAGTGGATTGAAACAACAAGTTTAAAATAAAATGAATGAGATTCAAGTGATTCATTGCTCACTTATATTTAATCTAATGTGTCTCACTTGTTATTACATCTATAATGAATGATTGAAATCACAATATGTTTCACTTGTTATAATGTCTATAACGAATTATTTAAATGATCAAAACCTCTAGTATATATGGGTAGAAATGGGACCAACGCATTTGTTTGATCCGTTATATCTAATCCAATGAGTTGAACTTGTAGTTGCATCCCTAATGAATGATCTAAGATATTGAAATTACAAGTTCGTATCAATACGAGTGAGATTTAATTGATTCATTTCATCACACATATTTAATTGAATGTGGTTAACTTGTTGTTATATTCACATTCAATGATTTAGTGGATTGAAATCTCAAGTTTTTAAGAAAATGAATCAGATTCAACTTATTCATTTGATCCCTTATTGTTAATCTAATATGTTTAACTTGTTATAATGTCTATAATGAATGATTTTAAACGATTAAAATCACTAATTTATGTAGATACAAATGTGACCAATGCATTCATTTGATCCCTTGCTACTAGTCCAATGAGTTGAACTTGTAGTTACATCTCTAACGAAGGATCTAAGAGATTGAAATCACAAGTTCGTATCAATACGAGAGAGATTTAATTGATTCATTTTGTCTCGCATATTTAATTAAATTTGGTTAACTTGTTGTTACATTCATATTGAATGACTTGGTGGATAGAAATCATAAGTTTGTATGAAAATTAATGAGATTCAACTCATTCATATGATCCCTTTTGGTTCATTTAATATGTTTCACTTGTTATAAAGTCTATAACTTATTGAAACCAATGAATTTGTTTGATCCCTTGTATCTAATCCAATGAGTTTAACTTATTATTACATCTATAGTAAATTATTTAAGAGATTGAAATGACAAGTTCTTATCAATACGAGTGGGATTTAAGTGATTCTGTTGATCACACATATCTAATTGAATGTGCTTAACTTGTTGTTACATCTATATTGAATGATTTAGTGGATTGAAATAACAAGTTTAAAAGAAAATGAATGAAATTCAAGTGATTCATTGCTCACTTATATTTAATCTAATGCGTCTCACTTGTTATTACATTTGTAATGAATGATTGAAATGATTGAAATTACAAGCTTGTATGAAAATGAATGCGATTCATCTCATTCATATGATCTCTTTTAGTTAATCAAAATATGTTTTGCTTGTTATAATGTCTATAACGAATGATTTAAATGATCAAAATCTCTAGTTTATATGGGTAGAAATGGGACCAACGCATTTGTTTGATCCGTTATATCTAATCCAATGATTTGAACTTGTAGTTACATCCCCAACGAATGATCTAAGGGACTGAAATCACAAGTTCCTATCAATACGTGTGGGATTTAAGTGATTCTCTGGATCACACATATCTAATTGAATGTGCTTAACTTGTTGTTACATCCATATTGAATGATTTAGTGGATTAAAAGAACAAGTTTAAAAGAAAATGAATGAGGTTCAAGTGATTCATTGCTCACTTATATTTAATCTAATGTGTCTCACTTGTTATTACATTTATAATGAATGATTAAAATGATTGAAATCACACGTTTGTATGAAAATGAATGCGATTATCTCATTCATATGATCCCTTTTAGTTAATCTAATATGTTTTCCTTGTTATAATGTTTATAACGAATGATTTAAATGAACAAAATCTCTAGTTTATATGGGTAGAAATAGGACCAACGCATTTGTTTGATCCGTTATATCTAATCCAATGAGTTGAACTTGTAGTTGCATCCCTAATGAATGATCTAAGAGATTAAAATTACAAGTTCGTATCAATACAAGTGGGATTTAATTGATTCATTTCATCATACATATTTAATTGAATGTGGTTAACTTGTTGTTATATTCACATTCAATGATTTAGTGGATTGAAATCACAAGTTTTTATGAAAATGAAAGGGACTCAACTTATTCATATGATCCCTTATTGTTAATCTAATACGTTTAACTTGTTATAAAGTATATAATGAATGATTTAAATGATTTAAATGATTAAAATCACTAGTTTATATGGATACAAATGGGACCAATGCATTTGTTTGATCTCTTGTATCTAATCCAATGAGTTTAACTTCTTATTACATTAGTAGAAAATGATTTAAGGGATTAAATCACAAGTTCTTATCAATACGAGTGGGATTTAAGTGATTCTCTTGATCACACATATCTAATTGAATGTGCTTAACTTGTTTTCATATCCATATTGAATATTTGGTGGATTGAAATCACAAGTTTGTATGAAAATGAATGAGATTTGACTCATTCATATGATCCCTTTTGGTTTATTTAATATGTTTCACTTGTTATAAAGTCTATAATGAATGATTTAAATGATTAAAATCACTAGTTTATATGGATACAAATGAGACCAATGCATTTGTTTGATCCCTTGTATCTAAGGGATTGAAATCACAAGTTCGTATCAATACGAGGGAGATTTAATTGATTCATTTGATCACACACATTTAATTGATTGTGGTTAACTTGTTGTCACATTCATATTGAATGTTTTGGTGGGTTGAAATCACAAGTTTGTATGAAAATAAATGAAATTCAACTCATTCATATGATCCCTTTTGGTTTATTTAATATGTTTCACTTGTTGTAATGTCTATAATGAATGATTTAAATGATTAAAATCACTAGTTTATACGGATACAAATGAGATAAATGCATTTGTTTGATTTCTTGTATCTAATCGAGTGAGTTTAACTTCTAATAGCATCTATAGTAAATGATTTAAGGGATTGAAATCACAAGTTCCTATCAATACGAGTGGGATTTAAGTGATTCTCTTGATCACACATATCTAATTGAATGTGCTTAACATGTTGTTACATCTATATTTAACAAGTTTAAAAGAAAATGAATTAGATTCAAGTGATTCATTGATCACTTATATTTAATCAAATGTGTCTCACTTGTTGTTACATCTATAATGAATGATTTAAATGATTGAAATCACAAGTTGGTATGAAAATGAATGTCATTCAACTCATTAATATGATCCCTTTTAGTTAATCTAATATGTTTCACATGTTAGATTTAATTGATTCATTTGATCACACATTTTATGGATTGAAATCACAAGTTTGTATGAAAATGAATGAGATTCAACTTATTCATATGATCCCTTTTGCTTTATGTAATATGTTTCACTTGTTATAAAGTCTAAAATGAATGATTTAAATGACTAAAATTACTAGTTTATGTAGAAACAAATGACACCAATGCATTCATTTGATCCCGTGTAACTAATCCATTGAGTTGAACTTGTAGTTACATCTCTAACGAAGGATCTAAGAGATTGAAATCACAACTTCGTATCACTACGAGAGAGATTTAATTGATTCATTTGATCACACATATTTTATTGAATGTGGTTAATTTGTTGTTACATTCACATTGAATGATTTGGTGGATTAAAATCACAAGTTTGCAAGAAAATGAATGTGATTCAACTCATTCATATGAAGCCTTTTGGTTAATCTAATATGTTTCACTTGTTATAATGTCTATAGTGAATGGTTTAATTGATTAAAATCACTAGTTTATATAGATACAAATGAGACCAATGAATTTGTTTGATCCCTTGTATCTAATCCAATGAATTTAACTTCTTATTACATCTATAGTGAATGATTTAATGGATTGAAATCACAAGGTCCTATCAATACGAGTGGGATTTAAGTGATTCTCTTGATCACACATATATAATTGAATGCGCTTAACTTGTATATTGAATGATTTAGTGGATTGAAATCACAAGTTCGAAAGAAAATGAATGAGATTCAAGTGATTCATTGCTCACTTATATTTAATCAAATGTATCTCACTTGTTATTACATCAATAATGAATGATTTAAATGATTGAAATCACAAGTTTGTATGAAAATGAATGTGATTCATCTCATTCATATGATCTCTTTTAGTTAATCTAATAAGTTTCACTTGTCCTAATGTCTATAACGAATGATTTGAATGATCAAAATCTTTAGTTTATATGGGTAGAAATGGGAACAAAACACTTTTTTGATCCGTTATATTGAATCCAATCAGTTGAACTTGTAGTTACATCCCTAACGAATGATCTAAGAGATTGAAATTACAAGTTCGTATCAATACGAGAGGGATTTAATTGATTCATTTCATCACACATATTTAATTGAATGCGGTTAACTTGTTGTTATATTCACATTCAATGATTTATTGGATTGAAATCACAAGTTTCTATGAAAATGAATGAGATTCAACTTATTCATATGATCCCTTATTGTTAATCTAATTTGTTTAACTTGTTTATATAGATTTAAATGATTAAAATCATTAGTTCATGTAGATACAAATGAGACCAATGCATTCGTTTGATCCCATGTAACTAATCCAATTAGTTGAACTTGTAGTTATATCTCTAACGAATGATCTAAGAGATTGTATTCACAAGTTCGTATCAATATGAGCGATATTTAATTGATTCATTTGATCACACATATTTTATTGAAAGTGGTTGACTTGTTGTTACATTCACATTGAATGATTTTGTGGATTTAAATAACAAGTTTGTAAAAAAATAAATGAGATTCAACTCATTCATATGATCCCCAATAGTTAATCTAATATTCACTTGTTATAATGTCTTTAATAAATTATTTAAATGATTGAAATCACTAATTTATATGGATACAAATGAGACAAATGCATTTGTTTGATCCCTTGTATCTAATCCAATGAGTTTAACTTCTTATTACATCCATAGTGAATGATTTAAGGGATTGAAATCACAAGTTCCTATCAATGCGAGTGGGATTTAGGTGATTCTCTTGATCACACATATTTAATTGAATGTTCTTAACTTCTTGTTACATCCATATAAAATGAATTAGTGGATTGAAATCACAAGTTTAAAAGAAAATGAATGAGATTCAAGTGATTCATTGCTCAGTTATATTTAATTTAATGTGTCTCACTTGTTATTACATCTATAAAGAATGATTTAAATGATTGAAATCACAAGTTTGTATGAAAATGAATGTGATTCAGCTCATTCATATGATCCCTTTTAGTTAATCTACTATGTTTCACTTGTTATAATGTTTATAACGAATGATTTAAATGATCAAAATCTCTAGTTTATATGGGTAGAAATGGGACCAACACATTTGTTTGATCCGTTATATCTAATCCAATGAGTTGAACTTGTAGTTACATCCCTAACGAATGACCTAAGATATTGAAATTATAAGTTCGTATCAATAAAAGAGGGATTTAATTGATTCATTGTATCACACATATTTAATTGAATGTGGTTAACTTGTTACATTTACATTCAATGATTTAGTGGATTGAAATCACAAGTTTGTATGAAAATGAATGTGATTTATCTCATTCATATGATCTCTTTTAGTTAATCTAATATGTTTCACTTGTTATAATGTTTATAACGAATGGTTCAAACGATCAAAATCTCTAGTTTATATGGGTAGAAATGGGATCAACTCATTTGTTTGATCCCTTATATCTAAGCCAATGAGATGAACTTGTAGTTATATCTGTAACGAATGACCTAAGAGATTGATAATACAAGTTTATATCAATACGAGAGGGATTTAATTGATTCATTTCATCACACATATTTAATCGAACGTGGTTAACATGTTGTTATATTCACATTCATTGATTTAGTGGCTTGAAATCACAAGTTTGTATGAAAATGAATGAGATTCAACTTATTCATATGATCCCTTATTGTTATTCTGATATGTTTAACTTGTTATAATGTCTATAGTGAATTATTTTAAAAGATTAAAATCACTAGTTTATCTAGATACAAATGAGACCAATGCATTCGTTTGATCCCTTCCAACTAATCCAATGTGTTGAACTTGTAGTTACATCTCTAACGAAGGATCTAAGAGATTGAAATCACAAGTTCGTATCCATACGAGGGAGATTTAGTTGATTCATTTGATCACACATATTTAATTGAATGTGGTTAACTTATTGTTACAATAGTATTGAATGATTTGGTGGATTGAAATCACAAGTTTGTATGAAAATGAATGAGATTGAACTCATTCATATGATCCCTTTTGGTTTATTTAATATGTTTCACTTGTTATAAAGTCTATAATGAATGATTTAAATGATTAAAATCACTAGTTTATAAGGATACAAATAAGACCAATGCATTTGTTTGATCCCTTGTTTCTAATCCGATGAGCTTAACTTCTTATTACATCTATAGTAAATGATTTAAGGGATTGAAATCACAAGTTTATATCAATACGAGTGGGATTTAAGAGATTCTCTTGATCACACATATCTAATTGAATGTGTTTAACTTGTTGTTACATCTATATTGAATGATTTAGTGGATTGAAATAACAAGTTTAAATAAAAATTAATGAGATTCAAGTGATTCATTGCTCACTTGAAATGATTGAAATCACAAGTTCGAAAGAAAATGAATGAGATTCAAGTGATTCATTGCTCACTTATATTTAATCAAATGTATCTCACTTGTTATTACATCAATAATGAATGATTTAAATGATTGAAATCACAAGTTTGTATGAAAATGAATGCGAAACATCTCATTCATATGATCCCTTTTAGCTAATCTAATATGTTTCACTTGTTATAATGTATATAACGAATGATTAAAATGATCAAAATCTCTAGTTTATATGGGTTGAAATGGGACCAACGCATTTTTTTGATCCGTTATATCTAATCCAATGAGTTGAACTTGTGAATCATATGAATGAGATGAATCACATTCATTTTCATACAAACTTGTGATTTTCAATCATTTAAATCATTCATTATAAATGAAATAACAAGTGAAACGCATTTGATTAAATATGAGTTAGCAAAGAATCACTTGAATCTCATTCATTTTATTTTAAACTTGTGATTTCAATCCACTAAATCATTCTATATGGACGTAACAAGTTTAGCAGATTCAATTAAATATGTGTGATCAAGAGAATCACTTATATCCCACTTGCATTGATAGGAACTTGTGATTTCAATACCTTAAATCGTTCACTGTGGAAGTAATGAGAAGTTAAACTCATTGGATTAGATACAAGAGATCAAACAAATGCCTTGGTCTCATTTGAATCCATATAAACTAGTGATTTTAATCATTTAAATCATTCATTATAGACATTATAACAAGTGAAACATATTAGATAAACCAAAAGGGATCATATGAATGAGTTGAATCTCATTAATTTTCATACAAACTTGTGATTTCAATCCACCAAATCATTCAACATGAATGTAACAGCATGTTAACCACACTCAATAAAATATGTGTGATCAAATGAATCAATTAAATCTCTCTCGTATTGATACGAACTTGTGATTTCAATCACTTAGATCGTTCGTTAGAGATGTAACTACAAGTTCAAGTGATTTTAATCATTTAAAATCATTCATTATGAACATTATAACAAGTTAAACATATTAGATTAACAATAAGGGATCATATGAATAAGTTGAATCTCATTCATTTTCATACAAACTTGGGATTTCAATCCACTAAATCATTGAATGTGAATATAACAACAAGTTAACCACATTCAATTAAATATGTGTGATGAAATGAATCAATTAAATCCCTCTCTTTTTGATACAAACTTATAATTTCAATCTCTTAGATCATTCGTTAGGGATGTAACTACAAGTTCAACTGATTGAATTAGATATAACAAATGCGTTGGTCCCATTTCTACCCATATAAACTAGAGATTTTGATCATTTAAATCATTCGTTATAGGCATTATAACAATTGAAACAAATTAGATTTACTAAAAGGGATCATATGAATGAGATGAATCGCATTCATTTTCATACAAACTTCTGATTTCAATCATTTAAATCATTCATTATAGATGTAATACCAAGTGAGACACATTAGATTAAATATAAGTGAGCGATGAATCACTTGAATCTCCTTTATTTTCTTTTAAACTTGTGATTTCAATCCACTAAATCATTCAACATAGATGTAACAACAAGTTAAGCACATTCAAATAGATATGTGTGATTAAGAGAATCACTTAAATCCCACTTGTATTGATAGGAGCTTATGATTTCAATCCCCTAAATCATTCACTATAGATGTAATAAGAATTTAAACACATATGATTAGATACAAGGGATCAAACAAATGCATTAGTCTCATTTGTATCCATATAAACTAGTGATTTTAATCATTTAAATAATTTGTTATAAACATTATAACAAGTGAAACATATTAGATTAACCAAAAGGGATCATATGAATGAGTTGAAACCCATTTATTTTCTTGCAAACTTGTGATTTCGATCAATCAAATCATTTAATGTGAACGTAACAACAAGTTAACCACATTCAATAAATTTGTGTCATCAATTGAATCAATTAAATCTCTCTCGTATTGATACGAGCTTGTGATTAGAATCTCTTAGATCGTTCATTACAGGGGATCAAACAAATGCATTGGTCTCATTTGTATCTACATAAACTAGTGATTTTAATCGTTTAAATCATTCATTATAAAGATTATAACAAGTTAAAACAAATTAGATTAACAATAAAGGATCATATGAATAGGTTGAATCTCATTCATTTTCATAGAAACTTGTGATTTCAATCCACTAAATCATTGAATGTGAATATAACAACAAGTTAACCACACTCAATTAAATATGTGTGATCAAATGAATCAATTAAATCCCTCTTGTATTGATACGAACTTGTAATTTCAATCTCTTAGATCATTCGTTAGTGACGTAACTACAAGTTCAACTCATTGTTTTAGATATAAGGGATCAAACAAATGCGTTGGTCGCATTTCTATCCATATAAACTAGAGATTTTGATGATTTAAATCTTTCGTTATAGACATTAGAACAAGTGAAACATATTAGATTAACTAAAAGAGATCATATAAATGAGATGAATCACATTCATTTTCATACAAACCTGTGATTTCAATCCACTAAATCATTGAATGTGAATATAACAACAAGTTAACCACATTTAATTAAATATGTGTGATCAAATCAATCGATTAAATATCTCTCGTATTGANGAACTACAAGTTCAAGTCATTGGATTAGATATAAGGGATCGAACAAATGCGTTGGTCCTATTTCTACCCATATAAACTAGAGATTTTAATCATTTAAATCTTTCGTTATAGATATTATAACAAGTGAAACATATTAGATTAACTAAAAGGGATCATATGAATGAGATGAATCGCATTAATTTTCATACAAACTTGTGATTTCAATCTTTTAAATCATTCATTATAGATGTAATAATAAGTGAGAAACATTTGATTAAATATTAGTGAGCAATGAATCACTTGAATCTCATTCATTTTCATACAAACTTGTGATTTCAATCCACTAAGTCATTGAATGTGAATATAACAACAAGTTAACCACATTCCTTTAAATGTGTGTGATCAAATGAATCAACTAAATCTAACAAGTGAAGCATATTAGATTAGCTAAAAGGGATCATATGAATGAGATGAATCACATTCATTTCCATACAAACTTATGATTTCAATCATTCAAATCAATCATTATAGATGTAATAACAAGTGAGACACATTTTATTAAATATTAGTGAGCAGTGAATCACTTGAATCTCATTCATTTTCTTTTAAACTTGTGACTTCAATCCCCTAAATCATTGAATGTGTATATAACAACAAGGTAACCACATTCAATTAAATATGTATGATACAATGAATCAATCAAATCCCTCTCGTATTGATACAAACTTGTAATTTCAATATCTTAGATCATTCGCTGGGATGTAACTACAAGTACAACTCATTAGATTAGATATAACAGATCAAACAAATGCATTGGTCCCATTTCTACCCATATAAACTATAGATTTTGATAATTTAAATCATTCGTTATAGACATTATAACAATTAACACATATTAGATTAAATAAAAGGGATCATATGAATGAGATGAATCTCATTCATTTTCGTTTAAACATGTATCCATATGAACTAGATTAACTATAGCGGATCATTTGAATGAGTTGAATCTCATTTATTTTCATACAAACTTGTGATTTAAGTCCACAAAATCATTCAATGTGAATATAACAACAAGTTAACCACATTCAATAAAATATGTGTGACCAATTGAATCAATTAAATCTCTCTCGTATTGATACGAACTTGTGATTTCAATCACTTAGATCGTTCGTTAGAGATGTAACTACAAGTTCAAGTGATTTTAATCGTTTAAAATCATTCATTATGGACATTATAACAAGTTAAACATATTAGATTAACAATAAGGGATCATATGAATAAGTTGAATCTCATTCATTTTCATACAAACTTGGGATTCCAATCCACTAAATCATTGAATGTGAATATAACAACAAGTTAACCACATTCAATTAAATGTGTGATGAAATGAATCAATTAAATCCCTCTCTTTTTGATGCAAACTTATAATTTCAATCTCTTAGATCATTCGTTAGGGATGTAACTACAAGTTCAACTGATTGAATTAGATATAACAAATGCGTTGGTCCCATTTCTACCCATATAAACTAGAGATTTTGATCATTTAAATAATTCGTTATAGGCATTATAACAGTTGAAACAAATTAGATTTACTAAAAGGGATCTTATGAATGAGATGAATCGCATTCATTTTCATACAAACTTCTGATTTCAATCATTTAAATCATTCATTATAGATGTAATACCAAGTGAGACACATTAGATTAAATATAAGTGAGCGATGAATCACTTGAATCTCCTTTATTTTCTTTTAAACTTGTGATTTCAATCCACTAAATCATTCAACATAAATGTAACAACAAGTTAAGCACATTCAAATAGATATGTGTGATTAAGAGAATCACTTAAATCCCACTTGTATTGATAGGAGCATATGATTTCAATCTCCTAAATCATTCACTATAGATGTAATAAGAATTTAAACACATATGATTAGATACAAGGGATCAAACAAATGCATTGGTCTCATTTGTATCCATATAAACTAGTGATTTGAATCATTTAAATAATTTGTCATAAACATTATAACAACTGAAACATATTAGATTAACCAAAAGGGATCATATGAATGAGTTGAATCCCATTTATTTTCTTACAAACTTGTGATTTCGATCAATCAAATCATTTAATGTGAACGTAACAACAAGTTAACCACATGCAATAAATTTGTGTCATCAATTGAATCAATTAAATCTCTCTCGTATTGATACGAGCTTGTGATTAGAATCTCTTAGATCGTTCGTTACAGGTGATCAAACAAATGCATTGGTCTCATTTGTATCTACATAAACTAGTGATTTTAATCGTTTAAATCATTCATTATAAAGATTATAACAAGTTAAAACATATTAGATTAACAATAAAGGATCATATGAATAGGTTGAATCTCATTCATTTTCATAGAAACTTGTGAGTTCAATCCACTAAATCATTGAATGTGAATATGACAACAAGTTAACCACACTCAATTAAATATGTGTCATCAAATGAATCAATTAAATCCCTCTCGTATTGATACGAACTTGTAATTTCAATCTCTTAGATCATTCGTTAGTGACGTAACTACAAGTTCAACTCATTGTTTTAGATATAAGGGATCAAACAAATGCGTTGGTCGCATTTCTACCCATATAAACTAGAGATTTTGATGATTTAAATCATTCGTTATAGACATTAGAACAAGTGAAACATATTAGATTAACTAAAAGAGATCATATAAATGAGATGAATCACATTCATTTTCATACAAACCTGTGATTTCAATCCACTAAATCATTGAATGTGAATATAACAACAAGTTAACCACATTTAATTAAATATGTGTGATCAAATCAATCGATTAAATATCTCTCGTATTGANGAACTACAAGTTCAAGTCATTGGATTAGATATAAGGGATCGAACAAATGCGTTGGTCCTATTTCTACCCATATAAACTAGAGATTTTAATCATTTAAATCTTTCGTTATAGATATTATAACAAGTGAAACATATTAGATTAACTAAAAGGGATCATATGAATGAGATGAATCGCATTAATTTTCATACAAACTTGTGATGTCGATCTTTTAAATCATTCATTATAGATGTAATAATAAGTGAGACACATTTGATTAAATATTAGTGAGCAATGAATCACTTGAATCTCATTCATTTTTATACAAACTTGTGATTTCAATCCACTAAGTCATTGAATGTGAATATAACAACAAGTTAACCACATTCAATTAAATGTGTGTGATCAAATGAATCAACTAAATATAACAAGTGAAGCAGATTAGATTAGCTAAAAGGGATCATATGAATGAGATGAATCACATTCATTTCCATACAAACTTATGATTTCAATCATTCAAATCAATCATTATAGATGTAATAACAAGTGAGACACATTTTATTAAATATTAGTGAGCAGTGAATCACGTGAATCTCATTCATTTTCTTTTAAACTTGTGACTTCAATCCCCTAAATCATTGAATGTGTATATAACAACAAGGTAACCACATTCAATTAAATATGTATGATACAATGAATCAATCAAATCCCTCTCATATTGATACAAACTTGTAATTTCAATATCTTAGATCATTCGCTGGGATGTAACTACAAGTACAACTCATTAGATTAGATATAACAGATCAAACAAATGCATTGGTCCCATTTCTACCCATATAAACTATAGATTTTGATAAGTTAAATCATTCGTTATAGACATTATAACAATTAACATATATTAGATTAAATAAAAGGGATCATATGAATGAGATGAATCTCATTCATTTTCGTTTAAACATGTATCCATATGAACTAGATTAACTATAGCGGATCATTTGAATGAGTTGAATCTCATTTATTTTCATACAAACTTGTGATTTAAGTCCACAAAATCATTCAATGTGAATGTAACAACAAGTTAACCACATTCAATAAAATATGTGTGACCAATTGAATCAATTAAATCTCTCTCGTATTGATACGAAGTTGTGATTAGAATCTCTTAGATCATTCGTTGGAGATATAACTACAAATTCAACTGATTGGATTAGTTACAAGGGATCAAACGAATGCATTGGTCTCAGTTGTATATACATAAACTGGTGATTTTAATCGTTTAAAATCATTCATTATAGACATTATAACAAGTTAAACATATTAGATTAACAATAAGGGATCATATGAATAAGTTTAATCTCATTCATTTTCATACAAACTTGTGATTTCAATCCACTAATTAATTATTGAATGTGAATATAACAAGTTAACCGCATTCAATTAAATATGTGTGATGAAATAAATCAATTAAATTCCACTCGTATCGATACGAACTTGTAATTTCAATCTCTTAGATCATTCGTTAGGGATGTAACTACAAGTTAAACTCATTGGATTAAATATAACAGATCAAAGAAATGCATTGGTCCAATTTCTACCCATGTAAACTAGAGATTTTGATCATTTAAATCATTCGTTATAGACATTATAACAAGTGAAACATATTAGATTAACTAAAAGGGATCATATGAATGAGATGAATCACATTCATTTTCATACAACGTGATTTCAATATCTTATTGTTAATCTAATATGTTTAACTTGTTATAATGCCTATAATGAATGATTTTATACGATTAAAATCACTAGTTTATGGAGATACAAATGAAACCAATGCATTCATTTGATCCCTTACAACTAATACAATGAGTTGAACTTATAGTTACATCTCTAACGAAGGATCTAAGAGATTGAAATCACAAGTACGTATCAATACGAGGGAGATTTAATTGATTTATTTGATCACACATATTTAATTGAATGCGGTTAACTTGTTCTTACATTCATATTGAATGATTTGGTGGATTGAAATCACAAGTTTGTACGAAAGTGAATGAGATTCAACTCATTCATATGATCCCTTTTGGTTTATTTAATATGTTTCACTTGTTATAATGTCTATAATGAATGATTTAAATGACTAAAGTCACTAGTTTATATGGATACAAATGAGACCAATGCATTTGTTTGTTTCATTGTATCTAATTCAATGAGTTTAAATTCTTATTACATCTATAGTAAATGAGTTAAGGGATTGAAATCACAAGTTTATATCAATATGAGTGGGATTTAAGAGATTCTCTTGATCACACATATCTAATTGAATGTGCCTAACTTGTTGTTACATCTATATTGAATGATTTAGTGGATTGAAATAACAAGTTTAAAAGAAAATAAATGAGATTCAAGTGATTCATTGTTCACTTATATTTAATCTAATGTGTCTCACTTGTTATTACATCTATAATGAATGATTGAAATCACAAGTTTGTATAAAAATGAAAGTGATTCATCTCATTCATATGATCCTTTTTACTTAATCTATTATGTTTTACTTGTTATAATGTCTATAACGAATGATTTAAATGATCAAAATCTCTAGTTTACATGGGTAGAAATCGGACCAATGCATTTCTTTGATCTGTTATATTTAATCCAATGAGTTTAACTTGTAGTTACATCCCTAACGAATGATCTAAGAGATTGAAATTACATGTTCGTATCAATACGAGTGGAATTTAATTGATTTATTTCATCACACATATTTAATTGAATGCGGTTAACTTGTTATATTCACATTCACTGATTTAGTGGATTGAAATCACAAGTTTTTATGAAAATGAATGAGATTCAACTTATTCATATGATCCCTTATTGTTTATCCAATATGTTTAACTTGTTATAATGTCTATAATGAATGATTTTAAACGATTAAAATCACTAGTTTATGTAGATACAAATGAGACCAATGCATTTGTCTTTCCCTTGCAACTAATGCAATGTGTTGAACTTGTAGTTACATCTCTATCGAATGTTCTAAGAGATTGAAATCACAAGTTCGTATCAATACGAGGGAGATTTAATTGATTCATTTGATCACACATATTTAATTGAATGTGGTTAACTTGTTGTTACATTCATATTGAATGATTTGGTTGATTGAAATCAAAAGTTTGTATGAAAATGAATGAAATTCAACTGATTCATATGATCTCTTTTGGTTTATTTAATATGTTTCACGTGTTATAATGTCTATAATGAATTATTTAAATGAATAAAATCACTAGTTTATATGTATACAATGAGACCAATGCATTTGTTTGTTCCCTTGTATCTTATCCAATGAGTTTAACTTCTTATTACATCTATAGTAAATGGTTTAAGGGATTGAAATCACAAGGTCCTATCAATACGAGTGGGATTTAAGTGATTCTTTTGATCACACATATCTAATTGAATGTGCTTAACTTGTTGTTACATACATATTGAATGATTTAGTGGATTGAAATAATAAGTTTAAAAGAAAATGAATGAGATTCAAGTGATTCATTGCTCACTTATATTTAATCCAATGTGTCTCAATTGTTATTACATCTATAATGAATGATTGAAATGATTGAAATCACAAGTTTGTATGAAAATGAATGCGATTCATCTCATTCATATGATCCCTTTTAGTTAATCTAATATGTTTCACTTGTTATAATGTGTATAACAAACGATTTGAATGATCAAAATCTCTAGTTTATATGGGTAGAAATGGGACCAACGCATTTGTTTGATCCGTTATATCTAATTCAATGAGTTGAACTTGTAGTTACATCCCCAACGAATGATCTAAGAGATTGAAATTACAAGTTCGTATCAATACGAGTGGGATTTAATTGAATCATTTCATTACACATATTTAATTGAATGTGGTTAACTTGTTGTTATATTCACATTCAATGATTTAGTGGATTGAAATCACAAGTTTTATGAAAATGAATGAGATTCAACTTATTCATATGATCCCTTATTGTTAATCTAATATGTTTAACTTGTTATAATGTCTATAATGGATGATTTTAAATGATTAAAATCACTAGTTTATGTAGATACAAAAGAGACCAATGCAATCCTTTGATCCCTTCCAACAAATCCAATGAGTTGAACTTGTAGTTACATCTGTAACGAAGGATCTAAGAGATTGAAATCACAAGTTCATATCAATACAAGGTTGATTTAATTGATTCATTTGATCGCACATATTTAATTGAATGTGGTTAACTTGTTGTTACAATCATATTGAATGATTTGGTGGATTGAAATCACAATTTTGTATGAAAATGAATGAGATTCAACTCATTCATATGATCCCTTTTGGTTTATTTAATATGTTTGACTTGTTATAAAGTCTATAATGAATGATTTAAATCATTAAAATCACTAGTTTATATGGATACAAATAAGACCAATGCATTTGTTTGATCCCTTGTATCTAATCCAATGAGTTTAACTTCTTATTACATCTATGGTAAATGATTTAAGGGATTGAAATCACAAGTTCCTATCAATAATAGTGGGATTTAAGTGATTCTCTTGATCACACATATCTAATTTAATGTGCTTAACTTGTTGTTACATCTATATTGAATGATTTAGTGGATTGAAATAACAAGTTCAAAAGAAAATGAATGAGATTCAAGTGATTCATTGCTCACTTATATTTAATCTAATGTGTCTCACTTGTTATTACATCTATAATGAATGATTTAAATGATTGAAATCACAAGTTTGTATGGGTAGAAATGGGACTAACTTATTTTTTTGATCCGTTATATCTAATCCAATGAGTTGAACTTGTAGTTACATTCCTAACAAATGATCTAATAGATTGAAATTGCAAGTTCGTATCAATACACGTGGGATTTAATTGATTCATTTCATCACACATATTTAATTGAATGTGGTTAACTTGTTGTTATATTCACATTCCATGATTTAGAGGATTGAAATCACAAGTTAAAAATGAATGAGATTCAACTTATTCATACGATCCCTTATTGTTAATCTAATATGTTTATCTTGTTGTAATGTCTATAATGAATGATTTTAAATGATTAAAATCACTAGTTTAAGTAGTTACAAATGAAACCAATGCATTCGTTTGATCCTTTGCAACTAATACAATGAGCTGAACTTGTGGTTACATCTCTAACGAAGGATCTAAGAGATTCACATCACAAGTAAGTATCAATACGAGGGAGATTAAATTAATTCATTTGATCACACATATTTAATTGAATGCGGTTAACTTGTTCTTACGTTCATATTGAATTATTTGGTTGATTGAAATCACAAGTTTGTATGAAAATGAATGAGATTCAACTCATTCATATGATCTCTTTTTGTTTATTTAATATGTTTCACTTGTTATAATGTCTATAATGAATGATTTAAAGGATTAAAATCACTAAATTATATGGATACACATGAGACCAATGCATTTTTTTGTTTCATTGCATATAATTCAATGAGTTTAAATTCTTATTACATCTATAGTAAATGATTTAAGGGATTGAAATCACAAGTTCTATCAATACGAGTGGGATTTAAGTGATTCTCTTCATCACACATATCTAATTGAATGTGCTTAACTTGTTGTTACGTCCATATTGAATGATTTAATGGATTGAAATAACAAGTTTAAAAGAAAATGAATGAGATTCAAGTGATTCATTGCTCACTTATATTTAATCCAATGTGTCTCACTTGTTTTTACATCTATAATGAACGATTGAAATGATTGAAATCACAAGTTTGTATGAAAATGAAAGTGATTCATCACATTCATATGATCCCTTTTAGTTAATCTTATATGTTTCACTTGTTATAATGTCTATAATGAATGATTTAAATGATCAAAATCTCCAGTTTATATGGGTAGAAATGGGGCCAACGCATTTGTTTGATTTGTTATATCTAATCCAATGAGTTGAACTTGTAGTTACATCCCTAACGAATGATCTAAGAGATTGAAATTACAAGTTCGTATCAATACGAGAGGGCTTTCATTGATTCATTTGATCACACACATTTAATTGAATGTGGTTAACTTGTTGTTATATTCACATTCAATGATTTAGTGGACTGAAATCACAAGTTTTGAGAATGAATGAAATTAAACTTATTCATATGATCCCTTATTGTTAATAAAATATGTTTAACTTGTTATAATGTCTATAATGAATGATTTTAAACTATTAAAATCACTAGTTAATGTAGATACAAATGAAACCAATGCATTCGTTTGATCCTTTGCAACTAATACAATGAGTTGAACTTGTACTTACATCTCTAACGAAGGATCTAAGATATTGAAATCACATGTTCATATCAATACGAGCGAGATTTAATTGATTCATTTGATCACACATATTTAATTGAATATGGTTAACTTGTTCTCACATTCATATTGAATGATTTGGTGGATTGAAATCACAAGTTTGTACGAAAATGAATGAGATTCAACTCATTCATATGACCCCTTTCGGTTTATTTAATATGTTTCACTTCCTATAATGTCTATAATGAATTATTTAAATGATTAAAATCACTAGTTTATATGGATACAAATGAGACCAATGCATTTGTTTGTTCCCTTGTATCTAATCCAATGAGTTTAACTTCTTATTACATCTATAGTAAATGATTTAAGTGATTGAAATCACAAGTTCCTATAAATACGAGTGAGATTTAAGTGATTCTCTTGGTCACACATATCTAATTGAATGTGCTTAACTTGTTGTTACATCCATAAGTAATTGAATGTGCTTAACAAGTTTAAAAGAGAATGAATGAGATTCAAGTGATTCGTTGCTCACTTATATTTAATCTAATGTGTCTCACTTGTTATTACGTCAATAATGAATGATTGAAATGATTGAAATCACAAGTTTGTATGAAAATGAATGTGATTCATCTCATTCATATGATCCCTTTTAGTTAATCTAATATGTTTCACTTGTTAAAATGTCTATAAAGAATGATTTAAATGATCAAAATCTCTAGTATATATGGGTAGAAATGGGACCAACACATTTGTTTTATCCGTTATATCTAATCCAATGAGTTGAACTTGTAGTTACATCCCTAACGAATGATCTAAGAGATTGAAATTACAAGTTTGTATCAATACGAGTGGTATTTAGTTGATTCATTTTATCACACATATTTAATTGAATGTGGTTAACTTGTTGTTATATTCACATTCAATGATTCTCATTTAAATCATTCAAATCACTAGTTCATATGATCCCTTATTCAATGAATATGTTATATTCACATTCAATGATTTTAATCATTCAACTTATTCATACGATATCTTATTGTTAATCTAATATGTTTAACTTGTTATAATGTCTATAATGAATGATTTTAAACGATTAAAATCACTAGTTTATGTAGATACAAATGAGACCAATGCATTCGTTTGATCCCTTGCAACTAATCCAGTGAGTTGAACTTGTAGTTACATCTCTAAGGAAGGATCTAAGAGATTCACAAGTTCGTATGAATATGAGGGAGATTTAATTGATTCATTTGATCACACATATTTAATTGGATGCGGTTAACTTGTTCTCACATTCATATTGAATGATTTGGTCTATTGAAATCACAAGTTTGTACGAAAATGAATGAGATTCAACTCATTCATATGATCCCTTTTGGTTTATTCAATATATTTCACTTGTTATAATGTCTATAATGAATCATTTAAATGATTAAAATCACTAGTTTATATGGATACAAATGAGACCAATGCATTTGTTTGTTCCCTTATATCTAATTCAATTAGTTTAACATCTTATTACATCTATAGTAAATGATTTAAGTTATTGAAATCACAAGTTCCTATCAATACGAGTGAGATTTAAGTGATTCTTTTGATTACACATATCTAATTGAATGTGCTTAACTTATTGTTACATCCATATTGAATGATTTAGTGGATTGAAATAACAAGTTTAAAAGAAAATGAATGATATTCATGTGATTCATTGCTCACTTATATTTAATCTAATGTGTCTCACTTGTTATACATCTATAATGAATGATTGAAATCACAAGTTTGTATGAAAATGAATGCGATTCATCTAATTCATATGATCCCTTTTAGTTAATCTAATATGTTTCACTTGTTATAATGTCTACAACGAATGATTTAAATGTTCAAAATCTCTAGTTTATATGGGTAGAAATGGGATCAACGCATTTGTTTGATCTGTTATATCCAATCCAATGATTTGAACTTGTAGTTATATCCCTAACGAATGCTCTAAGGGACTGAAATCACAAGTTCCTATCAGTACGAGTGAGATTTAAGTGATTCTCTTGAAAGAACATATCTAATTCAATGTGCTTAACTTGTTGTTACATCTATATTGAATGATTTAGTGGATTGAAATAACAAGTTTAAAATAAAATGAATGAGATTCAAGTGATTCATTGATCACTTATATTTAATCTAATGTGTCTCACTTGTTATTACATCTATAATGAATGATTGAAATGATTGAAATCACAAGGTTGTAAGAAAATGAATACGATTCATCTCATTCATATGATCACTTTTAGTTAATCTAATATGTTTCACTTAATGTCTATAACGAATGATTTAAATGATCAAAATCTCTAGTATATATGGGTACAAATGGGACCAACGCATTTTTTTGATCCGTTATATCTAATCCAATGAGTCGAACTTGTAGTTACATCCCTAAGGAATGATCTCTGAGGTTGAAATTATAAGTTCGTATCAATACGAGTGGGATTTAATTGATTCAATTCATCACACATTCAATGATTTAGTGGATTGAAATTACAAGTTTTTATAACAATGAATGAGATCCAACTTATTCATATGATCCCTTATTGTTAATCTAATATGTTTAACTTGTTATTATAATGTCTATAATGAATGATTTTAACGATTAAAATCACTGGTTTATGTAGATACAAATGAGACCAATGCATTCGTTTGATCCCTTGCAACTAATCCAATGAGTTGAACTTGTAGTTACATCTCTAACGAAGGATCTAAGAGATTGAAATCACAAGTTCGTTCCAATACGACGGAGATTGAAATCACAAGTTTGTATGAAAATGAATGAGATTCAACTTATTCATATGATCCCTTTAGTTTTATTTAATATGTTTCACTTGTTATAATGTCTATAATGAATGATTTAATTGATTAAAATCACTAGTTTATATGGATACAAATGAGACCGATGCATTTGTTTGATCCCCTTTATCTAATCCAACGAGTTTAACTTCTTATTACATCTATCGCTCCTATCAATACGAGTGGGATTTTAGTGATTCTATTGATCACACATATTTAACTAAATGTGCTTAACTTGTTGTTACATATATATTGACTGATTTAGTGGATTGAAATAACAAGTTTAAAAAAAAATGAATGAGATTGAAGTGATTCATTGCTCACTTATATTTAATCTAATGTGTCTCACTTGTTGTTACATCTATAATGAATGATAGAAATAATTGAAATCACAAGTTTGTATGAAAATGAATGCGATTCATCTCATTCATATGATCCCTTTTAGTTAATCTAATATGTTTCACTTGTTATAATGTCCATAACAAATGATTTAAATGATCAAAATCTCAAGTTTATATGGATAGAAATGGGACCAACGCATTTGTTTGATCCGTTATATCTAATCCAATGAGTTGAACTTGTAGTTACATCCTTAACGAATGATCTAAGAGATTGAAATTACAAGTTCGTATCAGTACGAGTGGGATTTAATTGATTAATTTCATCACACATATTTAATTGAATGTGGTTAACTTGTTGTTATGTTCACATTCAATGATTTGGTGGATTGAAATCATAAGTTTTTATGAAAATGAATGATATTCAACGTATTCATATGATCCCTTATTGTTAATCTAATAAGTTCAACTTGTTATAATGTCTACAATGAATGATTTTAAACGATTAAAATCAGTAGTTTATGTAGATACAAATGACTCCAATGCATTCGTTTGATCCCTTGCAACTAATCCAATGAGTTGAACTTGTAGTTACATCTTTAACGAAGGATCTAAAAGACTGAAATCACAAGTTCGTATCAATACGAGGGAGATTTAATTGATTCATTTGATCAGACATATTTATTTGAATGTAGTTAACTTGTTGTTACATTCATATTGAATGATTTGGTGGATTGAAATCACAAGTTTGTATGAAAATGAATGAGATCGAAGTCATTCATAAGATCCCTTTTGGTTTATTTGATTCATTTCATCACACATATTGATTGAATGTGGTTAACTTGTTGCTATATTCACATTCAATGATTTAGTGGATTGAAATCATAATTTTTTATGAAAATGAATGAGATTCAAGTGATTCATTGCTCAATTATATTTAATCTAATGTGTCTCACTTGTTATTACATCTATAATGAATGATTGAAATGATCGAAATCTCAAGTTTGTATAAAAATGAATGCAATTCATCTCATTCATATGATCACTTTTAGTTAATTTAATATGTTTCACTTGTTATAATGTCTATAACGAATGATTTAAATAATCAAAATCTCTAGTATATATGGGTACAAATGGGACCAATGCATTTGTTTGATCCATTATATCTAATCCAATGAGTTGAATTTGTAGTTGCATCCCTAACGAATGATCTAAGAGATTGAAATTACAAGTTCATATCAATACGAGTGGGATTTAATTGATTCATTTGATGACACATATTTAATTGAATGTGGTTAACTTATTGTCTCATTCATATTGGATGATTTGGTGGATTGAAATCACAAGTTTGTATGAAAATGAATGAGATTCAACTCATTCATATGATCCCTTTTGGTTTATTTAATATGTTTCACTTGTTATAATGCCTATAATGAATGATTTAAATGATTAAAATCACTAGTTTATATGGATACAAATGAGACCTATGCATTTGTTTTATCCATTGTATCTAATCCAATGAGTTTAACTTATTATTACATCTATAGTAAATGATTTAAGGAATTGAAATCACAAGTTCCTATCAATAAGAGTGGGATTTAAGTGATTCTCTTGATCACACATATCTAATTGAATGTGCTTAACTTGTTGTTACATCCATATTGAATGATTTAGTGGATTGAAATAACAAGTTCAAAAGAAAATGAATGAGATTCAAGTGATTCATTGCTCACTTATATTTAATCTAATGTGTCTCACTTGTTATTACATCTATAATGAATGATTGAAATAATTGAAATCATAAGTTTGTATGAACATGAATGCGATTCATCTCATTCATAAGATCCCTTTTAGTTAATCTAATGTGTTTCACTTGTTATAATATCTATAACGAATGATTTAAATGATCAAAATCTCTATTTTACAAGGGTAGAAATGGGACCAACGCATTTGTTCGATCCGTTATATCTAATCCAATGAGTTGAACTAGTAGTTAGATCCCTAACAAATGATCTTGGAGATTGAAATTACAAGTTCGTATCAATACGAGTGGGATTTAATTGATTCATTTCATCACACATATTTAATTGAATGTGGTTAACTTGTTGCTATATTCACATTCAATGATTTAGTGGATTGAAATCATAATTTTTTATGAAAATGAATGAGATTCAAGTGATTCATTGCTCACTTATATTTAATCTAATGTGTCTCACTTGTTATTACATCTATAATGAATGATTGAAATGATCGAAATCTCAAGTGTGTATAAAAATGAATGCAATTCATCTCATTCATATGATCACTTTTAGTTAATTTAATATGTTTCACTTGTTATAATGTCTATAACGAATGATTTAAATGATCAAAATCTCTAGTATATATGGGTACAAATGGGACCAATGCATTTGTTTGATCCATTATATCTAATCCAATGAGTTGAATTTGTAGTTGCATCCCTAACGAATGATCTAAGAGATTGAAATTACCAGTTCATATCAATACGAGTAGGATTTAATTGATTCATTTGATCACACATATTTAATTGAATGTGTTTAACTTATTGTCACATTCATATTGGATGATTTGGTGGATTGAAATCACAAGTTTGTATGAAAATGAATGAGATTCAACTCATTCATATGATCCCTTTTGGTTTATTTAATATGCTTCACTTGTTATGAAGTCTTATAATGAATGATTTAAATGATTAAAATCACTAGTTTATATGGATACAAATGAGACCAATGCATTTGTTTGATCCCTTGTATCTAATCCAATGAGTTTAACTTCTTATTACATCTATAGTAAATGATTTAAGGGATTGAAATCACAAGTTTCTATCAATACGAGTGGGATTTAAGTGATTCTCTTGATCACACATATTTAATTGAATGTGCTTAACTTGTTGTTACATCTATATTGAATGATTTAGTGGATTGAAATAGCAAGTTTAAAAGAAAATGAATGAGATTCAAGTGATTCATTGTTCACTTATACTTAATCTAATATGTCTCACTTGTTATTACATCTATAATGAATGATTGAAATAATTGAAATCACAAGTTTGTATGAAAATGAATGTGATTCATCTCATTCATATGTTCTCTTTTAGTTAATCTAAAATGTTTTCCCTTGTTATAATGTCCATAACGAATGATTTAAATGATCAAACAAATGCGTTGGTCCCATTTCTACCCATATAAACTTGAGATTTTGATCATTTAAATCATTCGTTATTGACATTATAACAAGTGAAACATATTAGATTAACTAAAAGGGATCATATTAATGAGAAGAATCGCATTCATTTTCATACAAACTTGTTATTTCAATCATTTCAATCATTCATTATAGATGTAATGACTGATGAGACACATTAGATTAAATATAAGTGAACAATGAATCACTTGAATCTCATTCATTTTCTTTTAAACTTGTTATTTCAATCCACTAAATCATTCAATATGGATGTAACAACAAGTTAAGCACATTAAATTAGATATGTGTGATCAAGAGAATCAATTAAATCCGACTCTTATTGATAGGAACTTGTGATTTCAGTCCCTTAAATCATTTACTATAGATGTAATAATAAGTTAAAGTCATTGGATTAGATACAAGGGATCAAACAAATGCATTGGTCTCATTTGTATCCATATTAACTAGTGATTTTAATGATTTAAATAATTTTTTATAGACTTTATAACAAGTGAAACATATTAAATAAACCAAAAGGGATCATATGAATGAGTTGAATCTCATTCATTTTCATACAAACTTGTGATTTCAATCCACCAAATCATTCAATATGAATGTAACAACAAGTTAACCACATTCAATTAAATCAACCTCGTATTGATACGAACTTGTAATTTCAATCTCTAAGATCTTTCGTTAGGGATGTAACTACAAGTACAACTGCCTGGATTAGATATAACGGATCAAACAAATGCATTGGTCCCATTTCTACCCATATAAACTAGAGATTTTGATCATTTAAATCATTCGTTATAGGCATTATAACAAGTGAAACATATTAGATTAACTAAAAGGGATCATATGAATGAGATGAATCGCATTCATTTTCATTCAAACTTGTGATTTAAATCATTCATTATAGATGTAATAACAAGTGAGACACATTAGATTAAATATAAGTGAGCAATGAATCACTTGAACCTCATTCATTTTCTTTTAAACCTGTTATTTCAATCCACTAAATCATTCAATGTATAAGTAACAACAAGTTAAGCACATCCAATTAGATATGTGTGATCAAGAGAATCACATAAATCCCACTCGTATAGATAGGAACTTGTGTTTTCAATCCCTTAAATCATTCACTATAGATGTAATAAGAATTTAAACTCATTGGATTAGATACATGGGATCACACAATTGCATTGGTCTCATTTGTATCCATGTAAACTAGTGATTTTAATCATTTAAATAATTTATTATAGAGTTTATAATAAGTGAAACATATTAGATAAACCAAAAGGGATCATATCAATGAGTTGAATCTCATTCATTTTCATACAAACTTGTGATTTTGATCCACCAAATCATTCAATATGAATGTAACAACAAGTTAACCATATTCAATAAAATATGTGTGATCAAATGAATCAATTAAAATGAATGAGATGAATCGCATTTATTTTCATTCAAACTTGTAATTTAAATCATTCATTATATATGTAATAACAAGTGAGACACAATAGTTTAAATATAAGTTAGCAATGAATCACCTGAATCTCATTCATTTTCTTTTAAACTTGTTATTTCAATAACGGATCAAACAAATGTGTTGGTCCCACATCTATTAGATCATTCGTTAGGGATGTAACTACAAGTTCAACTCATTGGATTAGATATAACGGATCAAACAAATGCGTTGGTCTCATTTCTACCCATATAAACTAGAGATTTTGATCATTCAAATCATTCGTTATAGAGATTATAACAAGTGAAACATATTAGATTAACTAAAAGGGATCATATGAATGAGATTAAATGCATTCATTTTCATACAAACTTGTGATTTTAATAATTTCAATCATTCATTATACATGTAATAACAAGTGAGACACATTAGATTAAATATAAGTGAGCAATGAATCACTTGAATCTCATTCATTTTCTTTTGAACTTCTTATTTCAATCCACTAAATCATTCAATATGGATGTAACAACAAGTTAAGCACATTCAATTAGATATGTGTGATCAATAGAATACTTTAAATCCCACTAGTATTGATAGGAACTTGTGATTTCAATCCCTTAAATCATTTACTATAGATGTAATAAGAAGTTAAACTCATTGGATTAGATACAAGGGATCAAACAAATGCATTGGTCCCATTTGTATCCATATAAACTAGTGATTTTAATCATTTAAATCATTCATTATAGACATTATAACAAGTGAAACATATTAGATAAACTAAAAGGGATCATATGAATGACTTGAATCTCATTCTTTTTCATACAAACTTGTGATTTCAATCCACCAAATCATTCAATATGAATATCACAACAAGTTAATCACATTCAATTAAATATGTGTGATCAAATGAATCAATTAAATCTCCCTCGTATTGATACGAACTTGTGATTTCAATCTCTTAGATCCTTAGTTAGAGATGTAACTACCAGTTCAACTCATTGGATTAGTTGGAAAGGATCAAAGGAATGCATTGGTCTCATTTGTATCTACATAAACTAGTGATTTTAATCGTTTAAAATCATTCATTATAGACATTATAACAAGTTAAACATATTAGCTTAACAATAAGGGATCATATGAATAAGTTGAATCTCATTCATTTTCATAAAAACTTGTGATTTCAATCCACTAAATCATTGAATGTGAATATAACAACAAGTTAACCACATTCAATTAAATATGTGTAGAAATGAATCAATTAAATCCCACTCGTATTGATACAAACTTGTAATTTCAATCTCTTAGATCTTTCGTTATGGATGTAACTAAAAGTTCAACTCATTGGATTAGATATAACGGATCAAACAAATGCATTGGTCCCATTTCTACCCATATAAACTAGAGATTTTGATCATTCAAATCGTTCGTTATACACATTATAACAAGTGAAACATAATAGATTAAGTAAAAAGGATCATATGAATGAGATGAATCGCATTCATTTTCATACAAACTTGTGATTTCAATCATTCATTATAGATGTAATAACAAGTGAGACACATTAGATTAAATATAAGTGAACAATGAATCACTTGAATCTCATTCATTTTCTTCTAAACTTGTTATTTCAATCCACTAAATCAGTCAATATAGATGTAACAACAAGTTAAGCACATTCAATTAGATATATGTGATCAAGAGAATCACTTAAATCCCACTCGTATTGATAGGAACTTGTGATTTCAATCCCTTAGATCATTCGTTAGGGATGTAACTACAAGTTCAACTCATTGGATTAGATATAACGGATCAAACATATGCGTTGGTCCCATTTCTACTCATATAAACTAGAGATTTTGATCATTCAAATCATTCGTTATAGACATTATAACAAGTCAAACAAATTAGATTAACTAAAAGGGATCATATGAATGAGATGAATTGCATTCATTTTCATACAAACTTGTGATTTCAATCATTTCAATAATTCATTATAGATGTAGTAATAACAAGTGAGACACATTAGATTAAATATAAGTGAACAATAAATCACTTGAATCTCATTCATTTTTTTTTAAACTTCTTATTTCAATCCACTAAATCATTCAATATACATGTAACAACAAGTTAAGCACATTCAATTAGATATGTGTGATCAAGAAAATCACTTAAATCTCACTTGTATTCATAGGCACTTGTGATTTCAATCCCTTAGATCATTCGTTAGGGATGTAACTACAAGTCAACTCATTGGATAAGATATAACGGATCAAACAAAAGCGTTGGTCTCATTTCTACCCATATAAACTAGAGATTTTGATCATTTAAATCATTCGTTATAGACATTATAACAAGTAAAATATATTAGATTAACAATAAGGGATCATATGAATGAGATGAATTGCATTCATTTTCATACAAACTTGTGATTTCAAGCCACTAAATCATTGAATGTGAATATAACAACAAGTTAACCACATTCGATTAAATATGTGCGATGAAATGAATCAATTAAATTCATCTCGTATTGATATAAACTTGTAATTTCAATCTCTTAGGTCATTCGTTACGGATATAACTACAAGTTCATCTCATTGGATTAGATATAAGGGATCAAACAAACGAGTTGATCCCATTTCTACCCATATAAACTAGAGATTTTGATCGTTTCAATCATTCGTTATAGACATTATAACAAGTGAAACATATTAAATTAACTAAAAGGGATCATATGAATGAGATGAATCACATTCATTTTCATACAAACTTGTAATTTCAATCAACTAAATCAATGAATGTAAATGTAACAAGTTAACCACATTCAATTAAATATGTGTGATATAATGAATCAATTAAATCCCTCTCGTATTGATACGAACTTGTAATTTCAATATCTTCGATCATTCGTTAGGGATGTAACTACAAGTACAACTCATTGGATTAGATATAACGGATCAAACAAATGCGTTGGTCACATTTCTACCCATATAAACTAGAGATTTTGATCATTTAAATCATTCGTTATAGATATTATAACAAGTGAAACATATTACATTAACTAAAAGGTATCATATGAATGAGCTGAATCACATTCATTTTCATACAAACTTGTGATTTCAATCATTTAAATCATTCATTATTGATATAATAACAAGTGAGACACATTAGATTAAATATAAGTGAGCAATGAATCACTTGAATCTCATTCATTTTCTTTTAAACTTGTTATTTCGATCCACTAAATCATTCAATATAGATGTAACAACAAGTTAAGCACATTCAATTAGATATGTGTGATCAAGAACATCACTTAAATCTCCCTCGCATTGATAGGAACTTGTGATTTCAATCCCTTAAATCATTCACTATGGATGTAATAAGAAGTTAAACTGATTGGATTAGATACAAGGGATCAAACAAATGAATTTGTCTCATTTGTATCCATATAAACTAGTGATTTCAATCATTTAAATAATTGATTATAGACATTATAACAAGTGAATATTAGATTAACAATTGGGGATCATATGAATGAGTTGAATCTCATTTATTTTCAAACAAACTTGTTATTTAAATCCACAAAAATCTTTCAATGTGAATGTAACAACAAGTCAACCACATTCAATAAAATATGTGTAATCAAATGAATCAATTAAATCTCGCTCGTATTGATACGTACTTGTGAATACAATCACTTAGATTGTTCGTTAGAGATATAACTACAAGTTCAACTCATTCGATTAGTTACAAGGGATCAAACAAATGCATTGGTCTCACTTGTATCTACTTGAACTAGTGATTTTAATCATTTAAATCTATATAAACAAGTTAAACATATTAGATTAACAATAAGGGATCACATGAATAAGTTGAATCTCTATCATTTTCATAGAAACTTGTGATTTCAATCCACTAAATCATTGAATGTGAATATAAC
>JAANDH010000570.1:2820-67919 GCA_011799765.1 Nymphaea thermarum
CGGCGACGACGAGCGGAAGAGAAACCACCCGCTCTGATACCATGTTAAATCTTATGAGAGAGAAACTTAATTGACATTAAAGAAGCCCTAACTCCTCTTTATATAGACTAGAGGAGAGGGAGAAGTTACACGCAAGTCATTAAAAGAACCCCTTATTACATAAGTACCCTAACACTCAATATAAACATGTCTTAACAATCTTCAATTCAAAGAGGTAAAAGATGGGGTACTTGTGGACGTCCCCACTGATGGGAATATGCTCCAAGACCTCCTTCTAGAGCTCTATGAGATAGTGATGTTGAAAGAGTGAAAGTGGAAGGATGGGGAAGGGAAAGGAAAGGAAGCTTGGAGGAAACAAGGGAGAGCCTAAACCAATAATGTGTCAGCTTCAGATGCAGAAAATCAATGACGATAACAGAAAGGATGCTCAAGTATTTATATAGTGGAAATAGAGAATTTAGTAGCAATAAGGGTGCTAGTTGCTTCATACAGGTTTGTATGCAACAAATTTGCAGGCCTTTGCTTCTCAAAGGGGCTCTAGTTTTTTACTAGTCGCCACATCCTATGAAGCAAGGAATACAAGGAGGACAAAATTTATGGATAAAAGAGGTCTAGTTATAGACAAAACTGAGAATTAGGCACAGCAGGGGTGGCAGTTGTGTTTGTGAAGGTTTTCATGCACTATGCAACAAACTTTTAGGGTTTCACCTTCAAAAGGGCTCTACTCTAACTTACACTGTTACGGGTTCTTTGTCCAAGTACCTATGTCGGTATGTGGGTATGGCGACACGGGTACATGGGTACGGTTGTATTTTAAAACATAAAAAATTTCTTGAAGGTGTGGATACGTCAAGGACATATTAATAGTTGGTAGGTGGTTGTCCAGCTACGTCACATAGCTGCATTAATATGTCCTGTCCGTATATAATATATATAAAAATACACACACATATATATGTGTGTGTGTATTGTGTTCTTTCATAATTTTAATTGAGATTGTCCATATTTCCAGATTTCAGGGGAAATTTTGGGTGTCTACAGGAAGTACAATTGCTTGTCTTGAGGTTCAAGTGTAAAGTGGATTTGTGTTCTTCTTATTGTTTTTCCATAACTTGGAACATATTTACCACAGAAAGTGATGGAAGGTACATAGTGGAAATTTATTTATAAGTTACCTGTTAGAATATCGTGTATAGGGAACCGGGTCTGGATATGACCCGGTCCCATGGGCGCGGGTACCGAGAGTGGCTCGGTACCCTAGGCGGGTCTCCCTCTTTATATTCCCACTTATTGTGTAATTGTTGATTAAGTGGAATATATTTTCTCTCTCCTAGGGTTGCGGTTGTGCACCTAGGTAGAGCTTCTCCGTGGTTTTTCACCTCTCTTTGAGGTTTTCCACGTATATCGTGTGTTCCCTCTCTATCTCCCTATCCTGTTACGTGTTTCTACATGGTATCAGAGCCAACGCGTGTGAGATCGTTGGTGTGCTAGTAGTGTTTCCGCCGTTTTTCTTGCCGCCCGCTGGTCGTTCTTTGTTCCCGCCGCTACCGCTGTTGTTTCCGCCGCAGCCATCGTATTCAGCACCGCCACCGACGTTGCTCTCTGCAGCGCCGCCGCCGTCGTTCTCTCTAGCGCCGCCGCTGTCGCCTTTCCTGCGACGCCTGTGCTCGTCTTCTGCCGCCGCCGCCGCCGCCTGGTCTAGCGCCATCGCCGGTGCTTGTTCCAGCGCTGCCGTTAGCGCCGTTGCCGGTGTCCGCTCCAGTGCCGCTGTTTCCTTCCAGTGCCGCCTGCGTTGTCATTGCCATCGCTGCTTCCGCTATTGCCGCCGATGTATCCTCCGCCTTCGTTGCCTCTTGCTTATAGTCTCTGGTGCTGGGTAGTGCCCTTCCTTGGTGATTGAGATGGCCGACGCAGGGATTCCCAAGATTGATGATGCCCTAGACACAGGCAGTAATACCAAGAGCGAGAACTTGCCTGTTCATGTCACCTCCATCCGGCTGAACAAGGATAACTATCTCTCGTGGTCTGCTGCCCTAGAAACCGGAATAACCAGTCGAGGTCGCCTGCACTATATCACTGGGGAGAAGTCTGCACCTTCTAAAACCGATCCGCAATGGGTGACTTGGGCATTGGAAGATAGTCAGGTTAAAGTATGGATTATTAGTTCTGTTTCTGCAGATATTCAGCCTTTGATCTTGCGTAAATCGACTGCATATGATATGTGGACTGTTCTTGTACGGATGTATGGCCGTAAGAAGCGAGTTTTGCGTACATACCAAATCAAACGTAGCATCTACGCTCTTAAACAGGGTGATTTGTCTGTTGCCTCCTTCTATGCCGCCCTGAAGACTAAATGGGAGGAACTCGATTATCATATGAATGATGACTGGAAATGTGGTTCATATCATGCCCTGTACTGAGAAAATGAATGGATGGACCGTACCTTTATCTTTCTTGGAGGCCTGTGTGATGAGTTTGAATCCATTCAGAGTCAAATTCTTAATTGTGATGAGATTCCTGCGATCGAAGAGGTGTATGCTCGTGTAGAGTCTGAGGAACAACGGCGCCAGATTATGCATATTGACTCCAGTCAGGGGAGTTCTCCAGCAGCCTTTGTGAGCCGTACTTCAGGGACAGGGCAGCGTCCTGCTCGACGGTGCAGCCATTGCAACAAATTGGGCCATTCTGTTGACTTTTGTTGGGATCTTCATCCTGAGAAGCGACTTGTCCGGGGTTGTCCTCCTCCTAGTCGGCGAGCTCCTTTTGTGCCCGAGTCTAGTCAGAGTAGCTCGTCCAATGTTGTCAAATCCAAGCTCTCCTCAGATCAACTCAAAGGGCTGCAAGCATACATTAGTCGTTTGTCTACTCAGGATGACACTTCCACATCTGAGGGGGCTAAGTTAGCCCAAACTCTTGTTGCCACTAGTGATCAAGGTAATTCCTCGCATGGTGATTGGATTGTTGATAGTGGGCTACACATCATATGACAGGAGATCCTAAGATGTTCCAAGATTACAAATTGTCTTCTGGGCAGCAACGTGTGTCTATGGCTGATGGGTCTTCTATCTCTGTGGCTGGAAAAGGAAGTTTGTCCTTATTAAATAAATATCGCTTCCATAATGCCCTTCATGTTCTCAACATTCCTGTAAATTTGTTATCTGTCAGCAGTATTACCAAATAACACAATTGTAATCTAATTTTCTCTGCTGATCGGTGTTTCTTGCAGGACTTGGTGACGGGGCAGAAGATTGGGATTGGTTCGGCTATTGATGGGCTCTACAGATTGCCTGTGCAGGTTGCCTCTGCTCTCATTTCAGCCACGAGTGGACAGTTGTCAGGCTTGGAGGACAGATCTACTATTATGAGATGGCATGAGCGGCATGGGCATCTTCCGTTTCCGTTGATTAAGAAGTTGTTTCCTAGTTTGTTTCATTCTGTTTCTATGGACTCCTTCACATGTGAAATGTGTCAGTTGGCCAAACATGTTAGGGCTTCGTACCCTATTTCTTTTAATAAAACTACTCGTCCTTTTTCCTTGGTTCACTCTGATGTTTGGGGTCCTTTGGGAGTATCCACGTGTCGTGGTTTTCATTACTTCATGACTCTCATTGATGATTACTCCCGTTGTACGTTCGTGTACTTGTTGAAAGAACGTAGTGAAGTCCCTGTTATTGTCAGAAATTTTGTGGCCTTTGTTGAGACTCAGTTTCAGACCTCTGTTCAGGTCTTAAGGACTGATAATGCTCGAGAATATGTTTCTCAATCCCTAGATGACTTCTTGAAGAGCAAGGGTATTGTTCATGAGACGTTCTGTAGTTACACACCTCCCCAAAATGGCGTGGCTGAACGGAAGAATCGCCATTTGTTGGATGTCACCCGGGCTATTATGTTCCATCGTCAGGTTCCTAAGCGTTACTGGGGTGATGCACTTCTCACTAGTGCCCACCTTATTAACCGTATGCCTACCCGTGTGTTGGAGGGTCATTCCCCATATTCTCTGCTTTGGCCTACTCAGAATCCCTGGCCTCTTACCCCTCAGGTGTTTGGGTGTGTTTGTTTTGTTCATGATCATAGTCCTCCCTCAAGAAACTTGATCCTCGGTCTATCAAGGCTGTTTTCATGGGCTATTCCTCCACTCAGAAGGGATATAAATGTATTGATCCTACCACTTCTAAAGTCTATGTCTCCCGGGATGTTACCTTTCATGAACATGAGACATACTTTCTTGGGAATCCTCTTCAGGGGGAGTGTCTAGGGAAAAGTAGTGAAGAGTATTCCTCGCATCAGTTGATTCAGTTTACGGATTTCTTGGATTACAAGATACAGTCAGAGATGATAGAGGCAGTCACATGGACGGGGACCCCGTTGATGATCAGTCCACATCCCGTGATCACTTGTTTGGATTGGCGTACACCAGGAAAAAGACAGATGTGGTTGAGACTGATGTGGTTGCGAATGTTGAAGGAACCAATCCCAATCCTGTGAGTGCCCCGGATGACCCAAGTCCAATCGTTGAAGAGCTTCCTATAGCCCTGCGCAAGGGCTCCAGGTCTTGCACTTCTCATCCAATTCAGAGATTTGTCTCGTATGCTAAACTTAGTAAGGATTACAAATGCTTTATTACATCCTTGTCTAAGTCCGTGATTCCCAGGTGTGTAGAAGATGCTAGAGAGGATCCTAAATGGTTGCAGGCCATGACAGAGGAGATGGATGCCTTGGCAAAGAATGACACTTGGGAAGTTGTTGATATTCCCAAGGGGACTCATTTAGTCGGTTCCAAGTGGGTGTTCAATGTGAAGTACAAGCCAGATGGTACTGTGGAGAGGTATAAGGCTCGCCTTGTTGCAAAGAGGTTCAGCCAAAAGTATGGTATTGATTATCTTGAAACTTTTGCCCCTGTTGCCAAATTGAAAACTGTGAGGGTCATCTTAGCTCTTGCCGTGCAGAAGAAGTGGAGGATGGATCAACTTGATGTCAAGAATGCCGATGTCTTAAGATCAAATTGCCGATGTCTTAACCAAAGCCTTATGTACATCTCAATTCGAGAAAAATGTGAGCAAGCTTGGCATGTTTGATATGTATGCCAAGCTTGAGGGGGAGTGTTAGAATATCGTGTATAGGGAACCGGGTCTGGATATGGACCCGGTCCCATGGGCACGGGTACCGAGAGTGGCTTGGTACCCTAGGCAGGTCTCCCTCTTTATATTCTCACTTATTGTGTAATTGTTGATTAAGTGGAATATATTTTCTCTCTCCTAGGGTTGCGGTTGTGCACTTAGGTGGAGCTTCTCCGTGGTTTTTCACCTCTCTTTGAGGTTTTCCACGTATATCGTGTGTTCCCTCTCTATCTCCCTATCCTGTTACGTGTTTCTACATTACCTTTTTTCACTTTTAATTTGGTTATCTCCGATGATACCTGTTCGAAGTCAATAGTGTCTTTCGTGGTTTTTCTTTTCTTTTTGAAATAATAATCTTGTTATGGTGAATTAGGAAATATTAATTGGGAGAACCAGTGCAAGTAGGTTTCTTTTTTATGTTTATGTTGACCAATGACCACTCATTGTTTGTGTTCCTTTATTTGAACAATGTATTTTGGAGGTGTCTATCCTTACCTTTAACATGTTTCTCTCTTTTCCTTTTATTCCCATAGATTGTTGGTCTTGTGGGAAGCCAGATATACATTTGGAGGCGTCATGGAAAGCAAAGCATCCTGGTGTCATCTAAGGGACAATTTAGTCGTGGTTACTGTATGCGGTTTGTGATGTGATGCTTATTGTTTGTGCATAACTGAGTACCTTTCACATGCTCCCCTGTCGATTCCTGATAATAGTTCAATCTAATTTGCAACTAGGTTTCTTTTTTCACCTTGAAAGTAGTATGCATTATTCATTGCAACTAAGGAGAAAACATAGGGGATATATGATGGAATTAGTTTTGATTATTATCATATAAAAAGCTAAATTACTAATTTCTCTGTCGTGCCTTGTTGTTTACTTGATAGTTCTTTGTGCACTGGATCTCCTGTTCATCCATTTGGATATCTCTTGTGATTGGATTTCCCTAGTTTGACAACGAGGACAACATATATTTATTCAATCATAAGTCTATTCATCCATATTTACTTGTCAACAACTAGATTTGCTTTACTGACTGTCTATTGGCCTTCTTTATGTAACTTTTAGTTCCTTGAACAGTTAGAAGTCCTGCGTGAATAGTTGCTTTTTTTACTGTATTCACATGTTCAGTAGTTCCGCAGTTCTACTACCCTTCTAGTTCAGCACTGTTCTATATGCCTAGTTCATATAAATGTGATATTAAAACTTTGTTGCTTTCTTCTCTTCTGCAACATGGGGTCGTGCTTGTTATCTTCTTGCTCCTTAAACACAGTCACTTCTTATGTGATGGTATATGAATTATTTGTATTTTAATTGGTCAGGCTTCTTCAACTTATGCATATGTCTATGACTCTATATAGCTTCCAATTCCCATTCTTCATAATCTGATATTAGGGTTGCAAACATGTCATATCTAGGACAGCTAAATAAATCAGAGCTTCTTGTGCATTGGATTGGGAATGAAAAATTCCTCAAACCAGTTCCATGCCAATTATAACCATATCTGATACTTTTATCATGCCTCTTTGTCATTGATTTGTAGTTTATTTTTTGTTATGCTTCAATAAATTGAATTCAAACAGTGATAAGACATCCAATAGAAAATATTTTACTTTATAAGAATTTTAATAGATGTGAAGAGTGAAGACCAATATAACTGCAGTCTGCAAAATGAAAGAACTGGTGAATTATATGAAAATAATTGAAGACAAGATGCAGCAGGAGTAAAAGAAAGAGATGTGACCAGTTAGTGGGAAGTCCGTAGGAATAAACAAAATAAATAGCTTTAATAAAAACTGTTCAAGGTTGAAATATGCAACGAATGGTAAAAGGTCAGCATTATGATTTGGTCATGAAATGGCCTTTGCCCAATTTTGGTCCTTTGTGAAAATGTTTGGTGTTAGAATTGGCTATTTTTTAAAATCGTGTATGTCTTGTCAGACAAGTGAACATGAGAGTGAGCTGTTTTTGGTTAGATACTAATAGTACATTTCTGCATGGAAAATGACAAGAAAGAGGTGTTTATTGAATATCTGATGCCTTTCTTTGAATGGAATTCAATAAGTTTGTGCTTGAGTTGTGCAGAGTTATATATGGAGTTGAGCATGCTTTACTTTAAGAATGTTGCTTTATAATTTTAAGTTCCACTAAGAAAGATGAGCGTACAACATCTCTGTAACTCATTCATTTTTTAGCAAAGGTAGAAGTGTCATTATCACAGTGTTTATGTGAATAATATCACTGTGATAAGGAGCCTCAAGACGATGATGTGAAAACAGAGGAATTCCTACTGTCGTACATGAGCAATTTCAAATAAAGGACAAGAATGTGAGATTCTTCCTGAACAACTAGACAGATGAAGTGATTGCATCAGGTTATCTTAGGAGAAGTGTACTTGTGACGTGTTACCCAAATTTAAAATGCCCGGTGTAGAAGATAATTGATGCAGAAACATGCGTATAGAAATTTGTTTTCAGCTCAAAGCAAGATGCTGGTTAAATCCAAAATAATAAGATGGACATTGTTTGTTCCATGAATCAAAATTGCCAATATATGCCAAACAGAAGGTTATAGTACATTTTTAGGTATGAGTGGTACCTTAGGTTCTTGACCAATCAAGGTATGGATGCTTGGGCTCAAATATTTTGTTTACCTTGTTTATCTGCAATTATAAAAGTTCTTTTGATTACTTGTTTGTTAGGGGCATTAGCATTCTCATCTATCTTACGATTCATCTTTGTTTGTGTGTTTTATGATAGATTGCTAAAGTTCTTGTGTATCCTAGATTGATTCATGGCTATTTCTGGTTGTAGTTACATGGATCCAGAGGCAGTCATTGGATGTGGGGATGGAACTGTCCGTGTCTATGATATGTATAGTAGAGCTTGTTCTCAGATTATTAGGTTTGCTTTTCTACTCAATATGTGTCATTACAAGTGAGGAAACTTAAGATCCTTGGTTGGCTGTCCAATTATCTACGGATCTGTGTATATGCTCTTGTAATATGCCATCATGCTATGATAAGTCCTAGAAGACTCGTTGGTTTTATCTTCTTTCCATGGTCCATGTGGAGCAAAAATATAAGCCAACCACAAGTTGGATGGGAAATGACCTTGGAAGACTTGGATTCTCTAATTACTGCCTTAAATTCTTTTAATTTGAAACAGAATGATAGGGGGATTTAATATATTGACTTGGATGCAGCTACTCACCTCATTGGGGATGGACATATATTCCAAAATTGAATACCTATTACAGGAAAACAATGTTATGACTGAAAGTGGTCCTATCACACATATTGGAGACGTTTTTATTCCTATTTTTGTGTCTAAATCCATCGAACTCTTTAATGTCCATTGCACTGTAATTAAGGAAAATTTTGTTTTTTTTTCCTATGTCAGTGGAACTAACACTTGCATTGTTTTCACTTCTATATATGTGACGGATCTTCGCATGAAGATAACATATGTCGAAGGGGAGCAATGTGGAAATGTTTACATCTTTAACAAGAACTTTTTGTGAAGATGTCTTTCTTTGCCTTTAACTCATTTTCTGGGAACTCTCTGCTTATGTAGATACTTTGAGTAATAATGCCAATTTTGGCATAGTAGGTTGGGTCAATGTTGTAAAAGTCAGGTTGAATCAGCTGATTTGAATCAAATAGGTGGAAAATTGACCCAATTCATCGGCTGCTGTAGTGGTGCCACATATCACATATTGTTCATTGTTTTATTACTTTTTGAATATTTGAATGTTTTTCTTAAGATAGAAGACCAAAACACATTCAACAGTTCATCAAGCAAAAGATTGAAACTGAGAGGTGGAACCCAACATTGAGGCAAAAATGAACTAGTGGGTTTATTCATTAAAGGGTTGGTGATAGCCGATAAGGATATTTTTTATTCTTAAAGGCAAGTCGGGCATGGCATGAAAGCATGCTCAACTTGTGCTGTTAAAACTTGATACTTAATTTATTTGGCGCTTTGAGTTTGGATTTGATCCAGTTGTCTCTACTTGGGGGTATTTTAAACTTCTCGCAGCGTAATATGTTCTATATTATCAATAATTACCCCATCCAATGCGAACAACGTGGACCCAATTCAGCTCAGCAATTCAGATTATTGATGGTCTTGCAGTTTGCAGGGTATGCATCATTTAAGTATGCATATGTATAGAAAACCTTGCAGTATCCCAAGGTGTGGCTGATATGTGCATGTTCACATGTTGGTAAGTTTGTAACCTCTAGTCTTTGTTGCCTCCTGAGGAAGTCAAGCCACAGTTCAGTTGCAATGAAATGCCAGGCGAAACTTAATTGCTCATCTTATCAATTTTGGTCTTTCTTATGATTGTGCAATTGTTGAAGCTATAGGGTTAAAAAAAAACATGAAAAGGGAAAGAGTTAGGAAGCAGTATGGGAATCATGGTTGGTAAGTCATTTAATAGTTTTTAGAGAATTCATACGAAGTGAGTAGGAAATATAGGCAGGAATCTATTTGGGAATTTTGATAGGTCTAAGCATGGTTCTCAAAAAATTGAGGAAAATTTTGATTTTTAAATCATAACCACAAATATAATTCAACGCAATTTGTTGACAAGGTTCTTTTCAGTTAGAAAAGTGCATCTTCTCAGAAATTTTTTTGTGAAAATTAGGGCCCATAAGAAAAAATAAATTGTGAATGAAAGTAAAAAATAATGAAATACTTTATGTTTCTATTCAAACATAAACAATCCATGGAGAAGTTCTTAAAAAAATTAACAGGGGAAGGCAAAATAGGTAATGAAACAATAAAAAATTTGTTCTTTTTTTTTATAATTTTGTGATGCATAAAATCTTCAGTTTTTTTCATATATCATGATATATTATCTTTAACATTACCAGACAAATTTTCAAATAACAATGCAGTATGTTTTAAAATGTGATGACATTTGAGGGTATATTTTGAACATATGGATCCAGAATGCATGTGTAAGTTGGTATGCAACCATGAAAATTTAACATTTCCAAGGAATCAAAATTTCTCAGAGACGTACTCAAGATTACAAATGGATTAGTTCCAGTTCTTGGCACCTCAATTCCTTTGTCATTGAAATGTTAAATGTGAGAACAATGATTATTTGCCTTCTGTTTTTAATATGCTCTATGTTAAAGTGTCCTTTTATACTAAAAAAATGAGCACTTAATAACCTGTCACCCTAATGTTGGTAAGTGTCATTCTGTGTTCCACATTTGGAGTTTGAAGTTGAACTGAACAAATAAACAAGTTTGTTGATGTTGATTCACAAGATGGTCAGATGGAAGACAAAATAAATACATCCATAATCCAATGCCATGGGGGAATTTTCACATAATAAAATATGTCCATTTTTTTAATCAATTGGGCGGGACACTTGAAAAAAAAAATAGAATAGAGACCAAATTACAGTTGCATCGTAGCTGAGCATTACAGTGTAGACCAGTATGAAATCTGTTTTAAGAAGAAGATACCAGATATTTTATGTAAAGGAACATTACTTGCAGAGGGATTGCATAAATCTCTTTTAGAGTTTAAAATGGATGTTGATCTGAATGCCTGTAAATGGAAGATGTACTCAACTACTTAATTAATGGGCTCTGTGCCTATATGGAGGATTATAGTTTGCCATTTTCAGTTGACTATGCTAATCTTTGGTGGTCAATGAAGGAAAAGTTATCTGTGGATCATTTTATGGTTCTAAGTTCTAATTCATCGAAGTATCCTTATTTTGTTTACATGTTATGCAGGATGCACGCTGGTCCAATTACATGTTTATCTCTTTCTGATCATCAATTTATCATTAGTGGTTCTTCACTTGGAAGCATCACTGTGGCCGATCTTTCATCTGAACAAAATGTTGCTTCTTTAAAGACCTCTACTTCACCAACAGGTGAACCATTTCTTCCCTGTGTGCTACTTGTAAATGTTGTTCATCAATGTGTAAATATGTGCCATGAAGAGTATTGGAATTCTTCTCTTGTGTTCATCTATGCCTTGGACTTTGTGAAGCTGGACAAGTATTTGGCTCCTATCATGAAATCCCTATCATCTATTTCACATGGATATAATGTGATATAAACCTTCATGGTGGACATCTTGCTTTCCATATGGGAAATGGTCATTGTTTCAAATATGATGAAACTTTTGCTAAAGATTATTCTCAAGAACGTAGAATTGATTATGTTGAAACTTGTTGTTCCCGTATAAAACTTTGAGGGCTTTGATTTCTGTCACTTCTATTAGGAAATGGTCATTGCTTCAAATGGATGTCAAAATGTTTCTAAATGGTGATCTTACATGGATCCTCTCCCAGGAATGAACATTCCATATGGAAAGGCTCTTCAACCAGGAGAGGCTTTATGGGGCTTAAACAACCTCCTAAGACTTGTATGATCGTTTTAGCAAGTCATATGGGTGATCTTCATCTCAAATCATACTTCATTAATACTGCTCTTTTCACAGAAGATGCTAAGTTTAGCATTCTCATTCTTCTCTTTTATGTTGATGATGTGATTGTTGTTGGGAGTTATAAGAATGACTTTTAAACAAGTTAGAAGTTTGCTTGAAAAGGGATTTGAAATGTCATTATGTTGGATTTATGAATTGGAATTGAAGTTGATTATTCTCAATTATGGATTTTCCTGTCTCCTTCTAAATTTGCATCTAGTGATATTGAAAGATCAGACATAACAAATGATAACATTTTGGGAATATTAGAGGTTCTTTGAATAAAGATGAGCATCAATAATGCAAAATTTATGGAAAATCTTACAAGGTATGGGCAGTTAAATGAAGCATCTCTTACCTTGCACTTATGATGCAACATATCATACAGGTTGTTCATGTTGCAGGCCAATTTTAATATATCCTGACTACCATAAACATTGGTATACTAATTTGTATCACTTGGTACATTGAGAATACAATTTCCAAAGGTCATCACTCCATATTCTTCATTGGATTTAATTGCTTACATTAATCATATTGGAAAGTTAGCAATTGTTGCTCCACTAGATATTGGCCAGTTTTACGGTCACCCTCATTTTGTGGTGTTGTAAGAAGCAACAGAAAATTTCTCTGCCCAATGTAGGTAGAGTCCATTGATTTAAAAAGGGGAGGAAAAAACAAGAGAAAAATAATTCAATCAGATAGATGCAGCAAGAAATTTCAGGTTCCCCTTTTGTTTTCTGATCGGCACTACAAAACAATTTCTTCAAGCAGTTTGGAAACGCAATCTAATTTCTGTGATTGGATTTGGAACATAAATATGCTGTGAAGATATTTCTTGGTTGTATATTAAGGTAAAACAGTTTCCTGCGGGACAGATTTCTGATTTGGATTGTATCTTATAGCACATAAAGGGAAAACAAAATAGAAATGATTCAGAACAGATGGAAGGCCAGGTTGAAATCAGAAAGGATGTTGATTCAACATTGAGAAATATCCTACATCTGGCGCAGTATGAATATTTGTAACAGAAAGAGACTGAATCAAAAACAAGATCAGATTCTGAATGAAATTATACAATCCAGACAAGGGAAATAAAGAATCCAAAACTGACGTGAGTTGAAGTTTAAGATCTCAGACATGACAACCAAAAATTCAATAATCTGATATGTGATGATTTCAGATCAGAAAAAGTCAATGGAGGGATATAAATAAAACTGTTCAAGAGGAGCAGAATGTGAGGAAGGAAGAGGTCTGATGCAGTAATATGTAGAGAAAGGAGAAGAATAAACTTTCTAACTGGAAGAACCATTGTTTTTTTTTTTAATCGCTCTAGGCATACCTTTCTGGGAGAAATCTGCAACCTGGCTTTGATACCATGAAAGATTTTCAATAAGTTCTTGGAAAGGCCAGCTCTATTGTAGTTCCACAGAAAATAGAGAGGTGAGGCAACACTCTGCCCTAATTTTCTCCATATAAGATAAAGCATTTTGATGGACTTGAAAGTCCCTGAGATGACAGAATAATTAAAACATGAGTCGATCATATTGTATTACATGTGTGGACCTGGAGAATTTGATCCAGATACGAAGCACATCTTATAACAGAAGTGACTCATTTTCTTCTTGGTATTTTGAGATTTTACCCTGAGAAAGGTTGTGTCATTGCTGATTGATGTTTAATGTCGATGGTTGATTGCTTTTCTGCAGTTTAAATTAGATAAATCAATCTGGTAGCACTTGATTTTAGACTCAGGTCACTGACTGACTGTTTTTTGGTTTATCAGGAATCTCAAGCTTATGTTTTAATCAGGGCTCTTACTATGTTTTTGCTGGTTCGACCTCTGGATTTGCTCACTGTTGGGATCTCAGGTTGGCTTACACCCATATATCATGGGATAGCAATTGTTGTAATATCATCTAAATGCATTAGCTTTAAGGTTTTTCTGATCTGCTGATTGATGCCTTTCTGTGAGTCTATCGTCTGCATTCTTGACACTCTCATGTGATCACCATGTGTGCTGAACCTACAGTATTTCAATATTGTCATTTGTGCTCATTATGTACAGTATTTCAATATTGTCATTTGTGCCTCAACAAATCTTCTGCTTGAATATAAAGTATATTCACCGTTTTGATTCATTCGATATCCATAATTTGTCTGTATTTTTTTTCCCCTTTCGCAACTGGATCATTAACGGTAGCAGGCAAGATACTACTGTTTTTATAGGATGTTTCCTAAAGTAGATTCATTCGAACTTTTGGAAGAATTGATTGTAATTTCCTTGATCAAACGTCAAAATCTGAAATTTCTCTTACAACCTTTTCTCTTAATGAGAAAGTAAGGCAAGCACAATTGAATGTAATGGTTAACAAGGAGCTAGCAGCAACACTTATGCTTACAAGAGTGTCCATGTAGAGCACTTTTTTGTTGTTCCATGTGATTTAATTGCATCATCAATTTTTTTTCATGCTTGTTTGTTTGTTCAAAGGGTTTCTGGATTATGGAGCTACATGTAGCGTTCATTGTTTTGGCCTGTACAGGACTTTGAAGCCATTCTGGGAGACTCGTGCAAGCCCAAATGTCCTGTATTCCATGCATCATCTGTTGAATGACACATCGTCACTGGCTGTGGGTGGCATTGATGGTGTTCTACGCATTATGGATCCCAACACAGGTAATGTGCTCTCCAGCTATGTTCCCGGAGGTGTCGTCAATAGATCAACTTTTTCTGGTGGCTTGGTTCAGAGGAATGTAAGATCCCTCTCTCAAGATTCGCGAATAGATGTAATACCTAAAAAATTCAGGCCTCCCATAACTAGTCTTGCTGTGGGCATGGAAAAGGTGATCACTGCTCACAACGACAAATATATCATGATGTGGAAATTTCATTCATAGCCACCTCTTTGCTTTGATTCAGCATATAGTTGAGGGCATCGTGCATTCGAAACAAACTCTCCCCTGTATTTTTCATATTCATAAGATTGAGTGATGGTGCTGATCCTTATACCGACCAAGGATTTACATGCTTTTCTCTTGCTGCAGCATTTGAACAGAATCTCCAATCTGTATGAGAAAATCAGGATACATTCTTTTCTCGTACTGCAGCTTTTCCTTCTTAAGCAAGGTCATTATGAGCATGCGGCCCCATCCTAACAGCTCGTTGGTGTTCAAGGAAATCATGTGGGCTGTCTTTTTCAAGCATCTCTGCATGGCAACAAAACGGCATAGATTACAATCACATTCATCCCACCATACGTTTTAAAAAAAATTGAAGACAGGATAAAACGTGGCATTGTATTAAACAAGAACTATATCAAGCCAAGTAATGGTCAATCAAGTATAATAAAGTACCAACAAGTTGTCGATAAGGTGTCAGATTTTCAAGAAGTTCACCATCATTAATATTCATCTTCACACCAACAGCTTCAAGTGTTTCTACAATCTTGTCATCAGTAAGTCCAAACTTGTTTACAAAGTTGACAGCAGACTGCATCTGTCATAACAAATATCCTTTTTGTGAATAGCGTACTTCTATTTAAAAAAAAAGGCTAAATATCACAAATCTAACATATCAAATTCTTCTTTTAAGAGTTTCTTAATTTGATTTACTGTTTCCTTATCACTGTCAGTTATGGTCACACCATCTACATAGAGAAGTAAAATAATAATACCACAATTTGTTGTTTAAACAAAAGATTTGCGTCAAATAACATGATCTAAACTTATGTTCGTTCACAACTCTACTAAATCTGTTGTATTAGGCTTCAGTAGCATGTTTAAGACAAGAGCCTTTCTTACATGAAGTATTTTTCCATTAGGTATGTCATACTTAGGAGGAGGATGCATGTAAACTTCTTCATCTAATTCACCATTTAAAGACATTTTTTAACATCTATATGATATGTAGGCCAATTTTTACTTGCTTCTATAACTACAAGAGTTCTGACTGAAGCCACACGTACTATAGGAGTAAAGTTTCCTCATAATCAACCTTGTACTCTTGTGAAAATCATTTTGCTGCTAATCTAGCTTTAAATATCTCAAGGGATCCATCTATATTGGTTTTGAACCTAAATACCCATCTACAACCAATGACTTTCTTATCTTTGGGTAAGAATTGAACTTCTCATGTTTGGCATTTTTCTAGAGCATCTAGATCAACATTCATAGCTTTTCTCGAATTTGGATCTAGAGCAGCCTCATAATAGTTAGCATGTTTCCTATATGAATAAACGACAGCTACACATTTCTTAAAGCTAGGAGAGAATGATTCGTAGGAGATTAATCTTTGAGGTGGCTTTGGATGTCTTTTAGATCTACATACATATGGTTACATATTCATATAATTTTGAGAACCTTTTCTAGTGGAATGTCTTCTGTGGTAGGTGATTATTTCTTTTGTATGTTCAATATTAGTTTTTACTTTGATCAACATAATCAATTTCCCATCAAAATCATTATAACTATCATGATCATCCTTATGGGTATTTATATTACATGGAAGCAATTTGTGAAAAAAGGTATAATATGAATCATGTTTAGAAAAGTTATTTTTGAAACATTTTTCTTATTCAAGAAACGCTAGAAACATATAGTTTATACCCTTTTGACTTGCATAATATTCTAAAAGAACATTTTATGACTTTAGGGGGAAGTTTATCCCTTTGTTTGTTAAAAATAAAATATTTGCAACAAAACACTTTTAATCTATTGTAATTGGATCCAATATTTTAGGGTTTTGAAAAGGAGAAATGTCATCTAGAATTTTTGAAGGCATCCTATTCATTAAGCAAACTTAGTTAGAACTGCCTCAGCCAAATTTTTTGCGTACTTTTTTTGAGATAAAAAAATGTTCTAGCTGTTTCAATAATATGACAATGTTTTCTTTCAAATATTCCAATTTGCTGAAGCATCTTTCGGCAGGATTTTCGATAAATAAGTGTGTTTTCTTTTAAGTAATTTTGAAATAGATTTGAAAGACATTTTTCTCCTGAACTAGTCTTAAAAGTTTTGATATTACTTTCAAACTAATTTTTGTCTTTAAAAATAGATTGTTACATATCTTGTGAAGTCTTTAATAAATATCACATTATATGAATACCTAACCTTAGATATAACTGGAAGTAGACCCCATATATCTGAATGAATTAATCCAAAAAGAGTTGTGCTTACAAAGGTTCTATTTTCAAAAGGTAGGAGCTTCATTTTCTGTGAATACATTTATTATAAGAAAGTTGTTTATTACAAAATTTCTTTAATGAAGAAATACAAGACATTTTTCTTAGGCTAATGTGCGCAAGTCTTTGGTGTCAAAGAGATTCATGATCTTCCTTTGTGACATTATAAAAAAGATTTGACAAAGTTCAAAATATCCATATAATATAAGTTCTCTTTTATATCCTTTCCCAATCATCTTCTGGGGTAGGAGATCATGTACTAAACATTTTTTAAGTAGGAAAATAACTCTACAATCATGATCTATAATTTGGGATACTGAAAACAAATTCAAATTTAGTTTACGTACATGTGGAACGTTAAACTTCTTGAAATTCAGGTTTTGTTTTTCTAATGCTCCAATGCTTTTGGTTTTCAAAGAAATCCCATCAGCCATAAAAACACAGCAAGGATATTGATTCATCTTGAGTTTAGAAAGACATTTTGCGTTCGGTGTCATATGCATGGTTCATAATCTAAAAGCAACGGAGTCATACCTTGAGTAGTAGTTGTGATTTTTATATTTGCTTTGAAGAATGGTTGGAGAGCTGCAACTGGTCGTTTAGGTGATAGTCCTCTAATAGATTTGTGCTTCTCCTTTTCACGACGACTTTCAGTTAAATCAACTTCCTTATCAAAATTTTCAACTCCAGTACTTTGGTTTTATGTGTCCTACTTATCGAAACAAATAATTTTCTGTTTTTTTTTTTTCATAGTTCTATTTAAAATGAGGAGACCTATAAGTTTTTTTTATAGTTTCCGGGCCTTCAAACTGCCAAGACACTTTCATAAGCCTCTCTGGTGAGTGAATCGAGTTTCATCCATGATCAGTTTAAGAAAAGGCTTCATTAATCATAGGGACTATAGATCTAATGTAAAAGTGAAATTATAACAATATCAAATCAGGTCTCAAACCCATGAAAAAATGCATAGAATTTATCTTCTTGCATTTGCTTTTCTCTCAGCAGTACATTTTCCGATACTGTCCATTTGAACTCAAATATTGAGAGTAGAACTCAAATATTGAGAGTAGACCTGGGCATCAGGCCGACTACCCAACGGGTACCCGGTACCCTGCCGAATCGGGCCCGGGTTGGCCCAATGGGGGCCCTATTTGGCTCGGTAACAATCTTGATAAAATGTACTGGTTTAAGGTTTTATGTATTTTGGAACTTAATTATTAGGTAGTTGTTTGAATTTTAATTTTTTATTGGACTCTTTATGTAAGGGTTTAGGCATAACCCTAATCAGTAGTTATTCTAAAGGAAGGGGAGCAGCCGTAGACAATGTGATTGCTTCTTACTCTCTTTCTTGTAAGGTACTCCCGGTTTCTTTTTTGTTTGTGGTCACATAATATGACCTTAAAACCCTAGGTCGATTGCTGTTGAAGTTGATAGTGGAATGTTGTTGATCTCTCTCTTGAATAGTTTCCAAGTCCCCACGTTGAAGGTTTTTTTTTGTTGCTGTTGAATGATAATGGAGTTGATGTCTTGGAGGCTCTATGAGTAACGTGGAAACCATTAGTATTGAAATGGTTGAATGACTTCTACTTGTGTGTAACAATTTTGTCATCAAATGTTTGCTATTGTGCCAATTTGATAAACAATTCACAACAATACTCATTATAACAATTTTGTCATCAAATGTTTGCTATTGTGCCAATTTGATAAACAATTCACAACAATACTCATTCCAGCAATAGAAAATAGTTGTCTGCCCTGCTGTCCCTTATTTGGCATAGTTATATTCATGTTCAGACTGTAAGATACCACATGTTGCAATGGGTACATGTTGTGGAGCTACAGAAGTGAGTGCAATTTCCATTGGATTTCTAGACTCATCTTGTCACACCCCAACCTTTTGACCCTCAAACAAAAGTTTTTTTTTTTCATATAAAGCATTGAGGTGCGATGACAAAACAATTCAAAAATAAGGGAGCTATGTCATTCAAAACAATGGGGCAAACTTTCATTTACATAACAATTTCAGTTCATACAAATTCACATCTATGTGTATGACAAAAATGTCCCAAACCATATAATTGATGTCTAATAAAAACAAGACATCAATATACCAAAACAAGACGCGCCGGCACTAGAAAATACCCAAAACCTTCCCAGTAGGATGTGAGTGAAGCCATCTGATCAACCTGCTGCCTCGGATCCGCCAAAACCTGAAAAAGAAAACAACTGAAGGCTTAGCCTTCACAATATAACAACAAGTCAGGAAAATGCCTAACCCTCTATAGTAAGGGCTCAAATGTGGGATATAATAATTTCGAAAATAATCACTATCATGTCGTGATGGGGCATACGTTTCCATGACTTAACATGAAAGCCTCTCACATATACCACAACATGTAAAGGCCACTTGATGGCCACCATAGCACATTCACAAATCACATGCAACTCATGCATAAACATATCATTCTCATTCATTTAATTCACAATCACATTCAATAGCCATGTGCAATTTAGAAATAACACATCAGTCTCATTCACACTTCATTCATATTCACATCATTCACATACATTTCATTCATATACTTTTTATTTTCATTAACTTCAGTGAATTGACAGTTTCTGTGGGTGCAAACACAAGCACGTGCACACTGCGGGCAGCCTACAGCTGAGAGACAACCCCCGTGGTGGCTCAGAACAGTATAGATCTATTCATCCGCTGCAGCGGTAGAGCACTCGTCCATGGATATGTGAATTCCAAGGAGAGATGCTCAGCCTTCCCTAGGACACCCAGGTTGAGAAGGCAGGAGCCCAACGCTCTAAGCACAACACACAACAGTACTCTGGGGCCTTGCACCGCCTGCACTCCGAACAGGCGAGACCAGTGGCGAAAGCGGGACGTCTCCCAAACACATTGCCACAACCCACTGGCCTCTCATCTCTTATTCTTTCATTATTATCATTATAATTGCACAATCACAGAATGACCGGCTAGCTCATGAGGTTGGTTCACTTTACGAGTGCACCCACACCTCCAATTGCCTCTCCACGAGGTCTACACATAACATTAACAGTCATAGCTAGCCGTCATACAATATGGGTACAACTACCCTTCAATTCCAATCAATTGCATTATTGCCCACGACAATACATGTGCAACAAATCACAACATTCACATTCATAAAAATTCACATATTATCAAACACATCAATTAGATCTTTCAAAACTTGGCCAAATCCCGGAGAGTAGTCTCGATCCGTGATGGCTCGTAGCTGTCCTATACAATTATCATTCTATGATGCTCTCTAATGCACAATCGGGGTCGAGGAGACACTCGGCTCGATACCCCACCTCATCTGTCCTAAGCAATTATCAATTCTAGCATGCACATGCAAATACGTAATAATTTTCAAAATAAGTTTCTAATAGCTTTCCAAAACAAAACTCGTCACATGACAAATCATTCACAATCACGCACAGCAGTCACATCTTTCAAAACTTAGCCAAACCACAGAGAGTAGCCTCGATCCGTGATTGGCTTGTAGCTGTCCTAGGCAATTATCATTCTAGGATGCTTTCTAATGCATAATTGGGGTCGAGGAGATACTCGACTCGATACCCCACCTCATCTGTCCTAAGCAGTTATCAATTCTAGCATGCACATGCAATTGCGTAGTCATTTAACAAAAATAAAACTAATCACATACATTCATTCATTCAATCACATTACAATCATTCAGTCAGATCACAAACACAGGATCCAACGATCCTGAACACACATCAAACAGTTGGTCCGAGGCAGGGAATTGCCCGGAATGCTGCCATACCTGTCGCGTGTCCACAAAACACTCCAAAACTCTTCGAGCTTCACGTCTAGTTGCTCAAGGTCTACTGGACGCGCCTGGTGTACCTGCAAATATATTCAAGTGGTAAATACTCTACTAGCTTAGTTTCGCAATCCATACAAATATAAAACAAAATCATTGAGGCACATGTCATCGCCTCAACAGGGTGTCGACGGGTAGTGTCGAACCACAAGGCCCCCCAATAGGCCACTTCCCAACTTCTTGACATTGCCACCAAACGACAAAACTCAAGGCTGCAATCAATCCATCACTAACACATTTTTCATTTGCTTTCTTTAGTCGATGCATCAACGCAATAGTTACATCCAACTTATGTATTCTTTCCGCAAATAACGCCAAGATACACACGTTCACAAAAGCATGTACCACGTGCTCACCAAGACGGTTCTAAATCTTCTCTACAACATCACAATCTCTACCATGCTTCCCTATTGCTTCGAAAATCAACACATCATGCTAAAGAAATAGATATACATGTGGGTTCTTGTTCTTCTCAAATTAATCATAAACTTCCCCCAAAATAGCAACATCATTAAAATGCAATTCAAATCATCAAATCATGAGTTTAGCATGCTCAAATAATAATTATACATGCTCTAATAGATAATATTCAACAATCTAAGCTCGATTAGGCCTTGCTCACCCCAAATTAAGAGTCCGAACTGTTGCAATCCTCTCGGCAGCCATCTCACGAGTTCGAGAGGTCCTCAAACGGCTAAAATCCCTCCATGCCACCACCACCAATGCATTCACCTCACTGCTATAAGGGGAAGAACGCGTCCCCAAGCTGAAAATCAACTAACTGAAATAAATAGGGTAATATTTAGCAAAAAAGGGGTCAAAATAAGAGTCTGCCGCAAGAAGATCCCCACGGTAGCAGTGAGGGTGGCTGAAACGAGTGAGAGAGGGCGCTGACATAGAGGAGAGACAGAGAGAGGGGGTTCGGACAAAGGGGAGAGACAAGAAAGTGGCAGTGGAAGAAATGCAGCAGAGAGGGCGAGAGAGTGTGGGAGTGGCGGAGGAAGGGGGATAGCACGGAAGAGAGAGAGAGAGAGAGAGAGAGAGAGAGAGAGAGAAGAGATGGGGAGAGAGCTGTGAGTGAGCAGCACGAGAGAAAGGGGGGGGGGGGGTTCGACGAGAACAGTCGGGACAAAGGGGGAAACGACGGAAATAAGCAAAAGGGGGAAGAAGAAAAAAGAAGAGAGAGAGAGACCGACATGCTTACGTAGACGTCGTCGTCGTCGTTAACCTCCGTCGCCGTTGTTCAATCCTCTGCCTTCTTCTTCTTTGTGCTATGTGCAACCCAACAGAACAAGGGAGAAGAGGGAAGGTCGAGGGAGAAGACGCGAGAGAAGAGCCCCTCGCGCGACGGGCTCTTCACGCAAGCGGGTTCGGGTCTAGACCCGCTCCAACCTGACCTGCAATAAAACAAGTGTTACACATCTACCTTAGAGTTTTTATCATGTGCTGCAGTTGGGTACCTGTTGTGGAGCTGCAAAAGTGAGTGCAGTCTGCTTTGGATTTTCATATTCATCTATCTTTAAGTTTTTTTATCATGGAGGCCAATAAATTCCTACAACATGACACATTTGAATCTGGAAATAGCAAACTGTGATTGGTGTAAAGTACAAAGCCTTCACAAATCCTTTCTCTTTTGGATCTACTATCAAACTTGATGGGGCTGACTATGATATATGAGCTAGATGGTTCATGTTAGTTGTTGGACATAGAAAGAAATATATATTGAAAGAAGATGAACCAGTTGAAAAGATCGGCAAATATGCATAGTGGGAGGAAGAAAACAACATAATTAGTGATTGACTTATGAATACCACTCAACCCCAAATTGCTGCAGGGCTATGTTATTATAATACATCAAAAGATGTGTGAATTTTCTGCAGTAGACATACTCTCAAGATAAAAACATCAGCAAAACTCTACAAGTTTAGCAAGAACTATTACAAATGCAACAAGGTGACATGGACTTTTCACTAAATACTTTATAAAGCTAAAATTTACTTATGAAAAGATGAACTCCTTAAAATTGTCCTGCAAACATTGTCTCAAATCTCACATGGAGCAAATGATGGTTGTTAAATTTCTTGTTGAACTGTCATCAGACTTTTTCTACAGCCAAGGCTCAAATGCTTACAGGATCAGATTTTTCTAATTTTGGTGAGGCCTTCAACAAGCTCAATAGATTGTCTTTTACTCTTCCTCTAACCACAAACAACCCACAACTATCTGCCCTTGCCTCATTTGTAGGAGGAAAAGTGGACTATACTCTTTTTGTGGTAGAGGAAGAGGTCGTGGTCCAGGAGGACATATAAGACTTCAATGCACATCTTGGACACTTAGAAGATAGGTGCTGGAACAAAGTGGGTAAATCTACCTCATCTACATCCTCGATTGTGACATCCTCATCCATTTCAGCTCCACGAAGTCTATAAGTATGGTTCCTAAGGCGAATATCATTGTTGCTTTTGTAGATGCCACATCTCTCAATTTAAGTCTGGTTGAACTTGATCTTATTATGGAGCAGCGATCTAATATTGCATCTTCTACCTCGTTGGCTTTTACTGCTATCACAAATTCAACATATTATGTAGGTAGAACTCCTTATAGTGGCTAGTGGATAGTTGATTTTGGAGCATCTAAACATTTTTGTGGAGATGCTAGTATTTCAAACGTCGGCTTTTACTGCTATCACAAATTCAACATATTATGTAGGTAGAACTCCTTATAGTGGCTAGTGGATAGTTGATTTTGGAGCATCTAAACATTTTTGTGGAGATGCTAGTATTTCAAACCTGCAGAAATTTAATCTCTCTCGACACGTTCGCTTGGCAGATGAAAATCTATCTCCGGCAGAAAGACATGGAGATGTTGATCTATCTCCATCTTTACATGTTCATGAACTACTATATACTCCTAAATTCTCAAAGAATTTGTTATCTGTAGGCAAACTAACTAAAGGGATGAATTGCCGAGTTATTTTTTTACTCGGGTACTTGTGTATTTCATGACTTATCGACTGAGAGGAAGATTGGTGAAGGCTATAAGAGATATGGAATCTACTTCTTGGATACATATGTTAAAGAAACATCATTCTTAGTTGATTCATCTTCAAGTGCATTACAATGACATCTCAAACTTGGTCATCCATCCTTCCCTAAACTTCGACAGTTATGTCCTCAAATTTCTTCTACAACATCTTTCGAGTGTGAAGCTTGTCAACTGAGCAAGCGTAGTTGTACTTCCTTTCCATCGAGTTAAAGTCAGTCTAGTCAAAATCTATTTGATTTAGTTCATGTTGATGTTTGGGTGCCTAGACAGGGTCCAAGTCAGGTTCCAAGTCAGTTGTCGTTTCGTTATTACATGTCTATTGTTGATGATTTCTCTCGAGTCACTTGACTTTTTTTTATGAAAGACAGTTCTAAAGCTCCTTGTATCTTGAAATCTTTTATATTAGAAATAAAAACTCAATTTAATTCTTGTGTCAAAGTTGTTCACACTGATCATGCTCTCAAATTCAAATCTACTTCTCTACTTGAATTCTATAAATCCCATGGTATTGTACCACATTTTATCTGTCCTCACACATCTCAACAAAATGGTGTAGTTGAAAGGAAACATCGCCATTTGTTGGATGTAGCTCGCATGATCATGATTCATTCTCATATGCCTTCTTAATTTTAGGGACATACAATCTTAGTTGCATGTTAACTAATAAACAGATTGTCATCCTCTTTCATAGATAACAAGATTACCCAAACAAGACCTTGTTCTCATTGCCTCTACGTATATTTGGATGCATATGCTTTGTACATCGGCTTAGACCTAATCGAGATAAATTAGTTGCGCAAGCAACTAAATGTGTATTTGTGGGATACTCTCGAAATCAAAAAGGGATATTGATGCTTAGATCTTATATCCAATCGAGAGTTTGTCAATGCCAATGTAACCTTCCTCAGTGTTCTCCATTCTTTCCTGCAAGTCCTTCACATCCACAGTTTGAGATACCTCCTTCTGTTCCACTTTCTCCTATTCCACTTGAGTCTCTTCCATTTATATCATCCCCTACTTGTCTCAATTCTTCCATTCCGTAGTTTAAAGACCATCTTTTCATATATTCAAGAAGGAATCTATCATCTAATGACATTGCACTGTCTTGCTCTCGGAAGGTACGTAGTTATGATTTACATGACATACCTGAATGTTCCATTGATGCTTCTCATCCTGATGAATTACCTATTGCACTACGTAAAAGGATCAGACAATGCACAATTCATCTTCTTTTTAAATTTGTTAGTACATCTCATTTGGGAGATCATATGTGCAATTTGTTGATGCCTTATCAGCTACTTCAATTCCTATCTCACATGAACTAGCTCTTTTAGATTGTAAGTGGTACCGAGCAATGAAGGAAGAGATTGACTCTTTAATATCTTGCCAAACTTGAGATCTTGTTGAACCTTCATCTGGGGCAGATATTGTTGGCACGAAATGGGTATTTACTATCAAGTATAACTCTGACGGAACAATCGAGCGATACAAGGTATCGTTGGTCACAAAAGAGTACACACAAAGTATGGTATTTGTTTTTTTGAAACTTTCTTTTCGGTGGTATGTTTGGGTACTATATGACTAATTATATCTATTGCAGTTCATTATGGATAGAATATGTACCAATTATATGTCAAAAATGTCTTTCTGTATGAAGATTTATCTGAAATAGTTTATATGCAGCAACCATCAGACTTTGAGAAACAGGGGGAATGCACAAAGGTATGTTTGTTAAAAAATGCTATATATGGTTTGAAGTAGAGCCTGAGATGGTTTCAGAAGTTGTGTGATGTTGTGTCCAAGTTCGGGTTTCATAGATCTCCTTTAGGTCATGCATTTTTCATAAAAAGAACCTCACGAGGTATGGTGGTTATTGTGATATATGTGGATGACATTATTTTAATTGGTAACACTAAATAAGAAATGTAAGACACAAAGAAGTATCTCGAATAGCACTTTGTTATTAAAGACCTTAGCTCTCTAAGTTACTTTTTGGGGATAGAAGTCGCAAGAAGTAAAGAAGGTTTAGTTTTTTTTTCCATGAAAAATATGTACTTGATTTGCTACAAGAGATAGGTATGACTGAAACTAAACTGACATCTATTCTTATAAATTCTTATATTCACTTATATGATAATAAATCTGAACCTGAGGATAGCAAATCATATCGGAACCTGAGGATAGCAAAACATATCGGTCACTGATTGAAAAGCTATTTTATGTAACCATTACTCGGCCTGATATATTTTTTACTGTGAAAAAACTGAGTTAGTTTATGGACAAGCCAAGAAAAGTCCATTGGGATGCAACTATACTACTATTGAAATTTTTAAAAAGTTCCCTTGAAAAGGGTCTATTATTTAGATGAAGTTCATCACTCCAAATAGAACTTTATTTTGATGCAGATTATGCAGGTTCTATTGATGACAGAAGGTCCACGACGGGATTTTGTGTTTTTTTTTTTTTTTGGAGATAACATAGTTTCTTAGAGAAGTAAAAGGCAAGTTGTTGTGGCTCGGTCCAATGCAGAGTCATAATACCGAGCTATGGCTCAAATGCCACTAAAATCACCTGGGTGAACCATGCTAGAAGGTCCTGGAATTCAAGTAGAACTGCCTATAAAAATGCACTATGAAAATAAAGTGACTACTTATATAGCCAACAATCATGTCTTCCATGAACGGATCAAACATATCGAGGTGGATTGCCACTATATTAAAGACTTAGTTTAAGCATGGATTATTTCTACTGAATATGTTGCTTCAGAAGATCAAGCTACAGATATATTTACCAAAGCTCTCCTTATATCAGATTTCATGAAGTGTTGTAACAAATTGAACATGATAGACATCTATGCTCTAGCTTGAAGGGGAGTGTTGAGAAAATGTATTGGCATGAGGTTTTCCATATTTTGGAACTTTATTATAAGTAGTTGTTTGAATTTTAATTTCTTATTGGACTCTTTATATAAGGGGTTCGACATAACCCTAGCCAATATTTATTCGAAAGGAAGGGGAGCAACTGTAGACAATGTGACTGCTTCTTACTCTCTTTCTTCCTCACGTCCTCCTCTTCTTCTTCCCTATCTCTCCAAGCAACAAACAAAATAAAAAAATATTTTTATTTTATTAAATATATATATTATTAAAAATATATTTTATATTCAAATTATTTTATATTTAAAACTATTTTTTATTGTAACCGGGTTGGGCTGAGGACCGGGCTCGGGTTTCAGGCATCGAGTCGGCCCGGACCCAGCTCTTATCGAGCTGGGTCGGATGCCTAGGTCTAATTGAGAGTTCATCTCATAATTGAAAGATTTCTCCATAATAGTCCTTAATAGATTTGTCTTCTTGTTGTGATTTTGATATTTTGACTTGGACATTAAACTTGTGAGCTACATTCTTCATAATAGGAGGAGATGAACAACTCTCATGCTTTATGAGCTAAATCAAATTTGGCTAGTTGGGCACTCATAGAAGTATCAAATACTATTTAGAAGCCAAACATAACCTTGTGATTGTTTGTCTTCCATTTCCTCTACTTTTTCTCATAATCTTTGATTATCTTTTTCTTTTTCAACCTCTTCTAGTTCTTTTGTTTTATACATTCTTTGTGAGACTCAACGCAGGGTCAGAGTCGTCTATAAAAGGCCTTCACCTCCTATGTGATGTTTCATTGTGGATGCCCTAAGTCACATAGTTCGTAGAGGAAAACTTATGAAATGACTGCAAAGGATATATTCTTTTTCCTCCATTCAAGAACAAATTCTGGAAGTGACAGAAACATAACACACTCAAAAAAGAGGCTTGAGTTGTTGACAATCTACTAATCAGCTATAGGATCCTCAATCTTCATGCAGCCTGGATGATGGAGCAAAGAAGTCTTGGTCACACTTGCATAAGTGAATGATGACTACAATCAATCAGTTAAATCGGTGGGGATTTGTTTTGCATATGATTAAATTTTGTATTATGTCCAACAATGAATAATTCATTTTCCTTTTTCATGTGTATTGAATAGCTAATTGAGTGGGTACCTGGATCAAACTTAATGACTTGAAGTTAAGTCGGAGGGCGGCAACTATAACTTTTCAATTAGATGAAGGTAAAATATTTAATATAGTGAAAATTTACATAGATTAGGATGACACTACCTACTTTAGCTAAATCTTTAGCCATTACTAACATTTTATTAACATGATCAATGTGATCATTTTCTTTCATTTCACATGAATTATATTGTCCAAATAATAATTGAATGTGAATTTCTGTGGTGTATCATATTCCTTAGCAACATTTGAACAACAACTTGCTTCAGCAGCCAAATGGATCATTTCACTGCAAACTTCTCAACTCAAAATGGAAGAAAAATCATACAGAACCTTGCTATGATACCATGTGAGAAAATCAGATATAGATGTAAATCTGCATCTCCAATACCAAATACCAGATGTTTCGCTGAATAAAAACAAGAAATAGATACAAATCTATATCTTCAATAAGCCAATGCACAAAAATACGCAAGCTGAAGCAAAAACAACAATCAATTGAACTTAGCAAGATGCTCTCAAAGAGCAACCACATACAAAAGAATTGAATTACAACAAAAATACTCATTTTCTTACCATGTTGTTTGTAACTCAGTAAAGAAAGTTGAACAAACGTCTGTGCACATGCATATAAAGCAGAAGATGCAAAATTTCAAGCTTACTGTTACCTGCTAACAGGTCTATAACTATTTTGTCTTGACGGTTCAAAAGAAAAGTTAGACTTACGGCCCCTTGGGAGCAGCAGTAGAGCTCTATGGATGTGCTTCCTTAGTTCAGCGTGTTTTTTTGCTTTACTTGATACATAGGTAAGTGACCCTTTTGAAATGCTTATTTATTTATTTATTACTGTATGCTTCCATGTATATAATGAAATCATCATAAATACTGGTGAGATCATATGTATTTTTTTTAAATGCATTTAAAATGTGAAAAATAAGTCAGCTGAAAAAACTTAAAAAACACCAATTTTTTTTTAAAAACAACGCCAAAACGAAGAAACATAAAAAAAAAACATGTTTTTTTCGGTTTTTTTTTTTCAGCCTTTTGCTTGCGTTTCAATGTTAGATGGCTTGTTTCTATTTTTTGATTTTCATCTATTGCTTATCTACTTATCCTTTGTGTCTTATTAGTTTCTCATTTATTTTACTTTTTCTTAATTTTTAAGATTTTTAATTTTTTTTAGAAAAACCATATTTTTCCTTTTTTCAGGCTCATCGTATCATATCATTATGTCACTCAAACCCTCTACAAGGAGTATTCATTTATTTCTACGGCTAAATAACTTGCTAACTATTTTTATAATTAACTATCTCTCATGTATTTTACCGTTGAACCTTTATAGCAACTTTTTCAATTAGTTAAATTCTTATCATTTAGGTAGTGTTTGATAGGCTGGAATTTTACTGTAGCACAGAAAATATAATTCAAATTTTTAAAAATTTTTCAGTTTCATCAAACATAATTTTTTTTTTTTACTGTTAAAGCTCAAAACGGAATAATATTTCCAGAAATATTATTCCAGCTGAGAGCCGGAATAATATTTTCAGTTTCATCAATCATCAATAATCAAACCAAAAACTTATTTCTAGAAAAATAATTCTAAACTAACAAACACAACTTAGTTTTGAAAATCAAGAATTTCATTTCTCAAAAATCAATTTTATGTTTATGAAAACATCTTTCCATAAACATATTTCTGTCACCGTAACTTTGCCCAGACCATGAACCTTTAAAAAATCAATCGAGTTATGCCCAGACCATGAACCTTTAAAAAATCAATCGAGTTAATTAGATAATAATTTAGTCTATATAAATATTAGCAAAAACAGTTCCTGTAATTTGAAAAATGTTAGTAAATTATTTCCTTTTCTTACATCCGATTCGATCAGCCACAGCAGCACCAAATTCCAGCAGCGGCCGAACCGTCGCCTGCGCTGCGCTGCAGCTTCCCAAGAGTGCATACATATTTCGGCGGCTCATGTGCCCCTTCCCAATGCCCCCTCATGCTCAACGCGCCTCCCTCGCTCTTCTCCTCGATGTCTTCTCGGCTGCCTTTCCATTTCTTTTCCCTTGGCTTCTCTCGATCGATCGTTCAGTATCCGAAGCTGTCACCATTTTCCGAGGTGCCTCCTCTTCCGTTGTTGCTTCTTTCCTCTTCCCTCCACCTTTAGCCTCGTTTTCTCCCCTGCCCCTCTCCCACTCTTTTGCTCTTTCATTCCCTTTCTTCTCTTCTTCCCACCCTCCTTGCCGCTGCCTTTGTCCCCCCATTTATTTTACCCTCTTCCCCACCTGCTCCCTCCCCTCCTCTCTCCTTCCCATCTTCCCCTGCACCTGGGTCCCCTCCCTCTTCTCCTTGGTAATTGCTCTCGCCTCTTGCTTTCCTTTTATCTCTAAACTCGAGGCTTCCAGTCTTGCAGTAGCGGCCTCTTCACTTTCAACCCAGCTGTTGGCTACAGGGGGCATATTAGTTCTTCGCCTTCTTCGTGTTGATATATATATATATATATATATATATATATATATATATATATATATATATATATATATATATATATATATATATATATATATATATATATATATATATATTAAATGAAATTTCTTTAAAAAATAAAAAAACCTCAAAATTGGTAACAGTAAAATAAATAAAAAAATGAATAAGATGACTTTGAAAAATGATTAGATAACATCATAAACAAGATGATGAGAAGTGGGTGAAAAATAGTATATTAAAAGTAAATAATATTTATTAGTAGCTTCATGATACAAAGGCAGAGTTAATGACGGAGTCAATGTTATAGGATTAGGGTTTCGAGTAACTGGGCTCTCTCTCTCTCCCTCTCTTCTTTATTGCATTTAATTTTTTGATAACCATCTCTCTCTCCTCTTTACTACATAATTAATTTTCACTTTCAGCTCTCTCTCTTCTTTATTATGCTTAATTTTATGGTCAATCATCTCTTCCTCTCTTCTTTAATACATTAAAAACTAGAAACTGACGGTTTGGCTGAACACTTAAAAAAAAATCTAACATCTAGTAAAAAAAATCTCAAAAAAATAGTTTTTTTTGTTTCTCAGGCATCTTTTCCAAAAAGATTACTTTCATTGACATTTTTTTTTGCTGAGTTATATTTAACGTATTTATTACATTTTTTTGAATAAAACGTGATATTTATCACAGCAACTGGATCCGTTCAACGATTTCATCAATTGGTCCTTCACCATGAGCGGGCATTCTTCCCCACTTCGGTAAGCCATGTACATGTCCAATAACTGTTTCATGAGAATTTTGGAGCAATTCATGGCTAGCGCTTGGAGCCTTGGAGATGACAACACTTTATTTTTCAATATGATGGCTTCTTCATGTCACACATATATCCTCTGTTGCCATGGATGGTACAATGTGTGCTAATGAAAGAGATGCATACTATCTCATGCAAACCAATTCTGCAGACTTCGTTTCGATTTGATCTTTTTAAATAAATTTAAAACATCAATAAAAACATGTCAGAAAGTAGGTTGAAAAGTTGAGCTTCTCTTTTTCTAGTTAAAAACATCAATAAAATGCGAAAACTACTCTAAAATGTGCTAGCACATAAAGCTTGCAATTAAACAACAAACAAAGTAGAGAAATAAATAGAAAATCAAAACGTACACTAGGAACCACCCGCTTCTAAGTTCTTTAAACCTTACATATCTGACTGCTCCCCACTATAGTGCAGCCACCATAAATGCAAAACAAATGTACCTGGAAAATGTGCATAAATTGAATATATATTTTCTAAGTTTAAAAGCCTATATTTACTAACTATTCTTGGTCTAGAAACAAGCAATATTAATAAAGTTAAGTTCATAGCAAAATCACAACAACTTTGGGCCTCATTGATAAGGAATAACTATTTTAAGTTCATAGAAAAATCACTTCAATTTTCCGTTTTCAATTATCCTAGACCACTTGAATGCACTCATACTAGGACTGAAGCTTACTACACAATCACCTTTGAAACCATGTGTGTGGTAAACTTTATTTTATTTTTAAGGTTCTAAGTTATCGATCCGATGGATTTTGTAACTTTTTATTAATTTGACATTATGATTCTTTCGTACACCACAAGCGACCTTGTGATCAAGAGAAACCCCCATGATGGCCTGAAACATTGTGGATGTACTGCAGTGGTAGAACAACCTATTGGGAACTTTTCCACAAACAGAGCTACTTGGCCCTTCCTAGTACACCTGGTTGAGAAGGTGGAAAGCCTAAGCTCCAAAGACATACAACACAAAACGAAGTGGGGAAGAATGCCGGCTTAAGGTGAAGGAAGAGGCGATCAAATAGTTGAATGAATCCAGTTGCTGTGATAAATATCATGTTTTATTAAAAAAATGTAATAAATACGAAATATAACTGAGCAAAAAAAAAATGTCAATGGAAGTCATCTTTTTGGAAGAGACGCCTGAGAAGCGAAAATTTTGTTTCAAGTGTTCTGCCGAAACGTCAGTTTTTAGTTTTTCAATGTATTAAAGAAGAGAGAGAGACGATTAACAATAAAATTAAGGATAATAAAAAGAGATAAAGCTGAAAGTGAAAATTAATTATGTAATAAAGAGGAGAAGGGGATGGTTAACAGAAAGTTAGATGCAATAAAGAAAAAAAAAAAGGGAGAAAGGGAGAGAGCCCAGTTGCTCCTCAATTAAGGAACCCATAATTAGGGGTGGGTATCGGGCCGGGCCGGGCCGGCCCGGCCAGGTTTTTCCCGGCCCGGGTCGGCCCGTCGGGCCTGAAGCCCGGCCCAGGCCCGGCCCGTTATTTTGTCGGGCCGGGCCGGGCCGGGTACCGGGCCGGGTACCGGGCCGGGCCGGGTACCGGGCCTGTCCACCCAAAGTGAGGCCCGGCCCGTTTGGCCCGTCGATGACAGCGTCTGGCAGCACAGGAGCCGTCCCACACAGGCAGCAGGGAAGGGAAAGGGGGAGCGATGAGGAGAAGAAAGAGGGAGCGGTAGGGAAAGGGGGAGAAAGAGGGAAAATGGGGAACGNAGGGAAAGGGGGAGAAAGAGGGAGAGGGGGAAGGAACGGAGAGGAGGAGAAAGAGGGAGAGGGAGAGGGGGAAGGAATGGAGAGGAGGAGAAAGAGGGCTGCTTGCCTGCCATGGCCGCCGCTGGAGGAGGGAGGAGGAGGGATGTCATCATCACCGCCGCTGGATGAGAGAGGAGGAGGGATGCCATGGCTGGAGGAGGGAGAGGGAGAGGAGCTGGGAGCCAGCCGCGCGGGAATCTGCTGTCTGACTTAAAAATTTATTAACGGGCCGTCGGGCCGGGCCGGGCCAAAGAAATGAAAACCAGGCCCGGCCCGTTAAGATCTCGGGCCGGGCCGGGCTCACTAAAGTATGGCCCGATAAGCAAATACCTCGGCCCAGGCCTACCCATAATCCCATAGCATTAACTCAGCCTTTTGTATCATGCAACTAATAAATTGGGTCTAACATGGGGACCAACAAAACTTGTTTCATTATAATCCTGCACATAACTATTATTTACTAATTGTGCACTAAATATTCGTTCAAATACTATTTTTGTTTTCAATTATCCTAGACCACTTGAATGCCCTCATATTGTAGAACTGAAGCTCACCACACAATCACCTAAAGGTTTAATGTATCTACCCTTTAAGTTGAAACCACACTGTGTGGTTAACAATATTTTATTTTCAAAAGTTTGAAACATCAAACTTTCAATATTCTTCTACACCACATATAAAAAAGATATTTAAGCCAAAATGAAATGCATCAATAATAAACATAGCCCTTGGATTGATTACCCCCGGTAAAGGCGTCGATAACGTCGATCCTCATACCGACGGGCAAGTCCATTTCTTTCTCATTTTCAAAATAAAACTCATTTTTCTGGAACACTCCAAAAACCAAAGAAATTTTGGATATGCGAACAACCATTCATTCATATATATATAAGAAAAATCAATCAACTATGCATGAATAATATCTCAAAACAAAGCAACATTTAAAAAAAAAGAGAAACATATTATGATCCTTTCACATTTCTGTTTTTTAATTTATAGCTCTTGTGTATACAGGCATGTGTACACCACATGTGACCTTGTGGTCAATTGAAAACCCCATGATGGCCATGGATTTAGACATAGTGCAGTGGTAGAACAACCTATTGGGAACTCGTACACAAACAGAGCTACTTGGCCCTCCCTAGTAAGCCTGGTTCAGAACTTGGAAAGCCTGAGCTCCAAAAGCATGCAACTCAAAACGATATCTTGGGCCTTGCATGTGAGTTATTCAAGTTGGTATAGTACATTTCAAGAAGCTCAAACACCAGCAGTTTCACTCAAGCTCACAATGGCTTGAAGAATCAATCAAAATCAATTAGAGATCTGTGTCAGCTCTCTCTCTCTTCGCTAGCCAGGCCTTGGTCAACAAGGTAGAGGTCACCACCACTAACTTGCAATCCCTGGCAATGGGAAAGTCTATCACCAAATATTAGGAAATATGCAATGAAATAAGTGATTCCCCTTGTATATCAATTCATGCATAATTATATAAGTGCATATCTAAAATAATCTTAAATTAAACACATACTGGGAATGATAACCCATAAATGAACTCATGCAATGAACCTATTGGACTCATAATTAAAATATCAAAAGCAAATTCAAATGAATCCAAACTACAAAGAAATTGGCCCATGTTAGGACACCATGATCACACAAAACCTAGCTCTAATGCATGTTATACCTAACTCTAATGTGGTAAATGTAACAAAAAAGAATCCAATATGATGCATGGAGCAATGCACGATGCCATGTACTATAATATCTAAATGTGTGTGCAATGAGACTAACATAATGCCATGTAATATGTAAAATACATGAAGGAAAATAACCTATAAGCGTGCAAAGTGGGATCCGCTAGCCATCATGGACCTTGGGTGGAACCCTTGGGATGCATGTGTGGTTAGTGGTGGCCCACATGGTGCAACTTCAACATGTTATTACTCCTAAATGAAATGTAACTATATAACATGAAAGGCAAATAAAATTACGTGAAATGCAATTAACATAAATTGAATAGTATGTTGACCATAAGTTAAATATAGATCTAGACCATAGGATGAGGGAATAATACATATGTGGGCCCCTCTAAAAGTGGACAGCTTCTATATAGATCACTCTTTTAATGGTTTATGCCACCTTGGTGGTCTATCAAGGGTTTTTATTTATCTTCGATCATTCCAACCTAAATCAAATTAATTCCTTTTCCTGGTTATTAATTATAGATCCCATAACTCTAAGGAGGTATTTGACAGCACGAACACTAACCACGTGTTTTACAAATTTATTTCAAAGAGTGTTGTTATAACCCCAATTTTTTTTTCAAAAGATTGTATTTTATTGTTAGACCCTAAGCCAAATCCTAGACCCAAAACCAGTTCGTGACCATTTGATTCAAAATGAATCTCTAAACCCTTGTCCAAACCCAAATACAAAATTCAAATTTAAAACTCAACTTTAGACGCAAGATTCAATCCAAAACCCAACAATTGGATCCAAATTAGATCCAAAATACAAGTCTAGATCCAAATCGAGAATTTCAAACTCAAAATCCAAAGCTGAGATCAAAACAACAAACTTTGATGCTATCGTGCACCGCGCACGCATGCGCAGACCCTTCTTTTGAGTATATATCTCGCCCTCATGCAAAAAATATGTTGTTGAGCCTAAATCGCTCACTAGAACGCATCGGCGACCAATTAAACTCAATCCGGATTTAAAACGAGCCCGAAGTCACTCAAAAACGGAGTCGGCCATCCATTTGTAACAAAAACCAATTTAATATACATTTTAAATAAAAAATGGTTTTATGCTTTTTATATGAACAGCCCCTTTTATTTATTTATTTATTCATGCATTTTATCTTATTTTATTTTATTTCATTATAGTTCATTTTGTATTTAAAAAAGAGAATTGCACGCCGCCCCACGTGAGCGCGCCTTTGAGCGTCGTGCACTGCCGCATGGCACACCGAGAGAAATATATATCATGAGAGAAAAATGTTTAAAAGCAATGGACAAGTTGAAATACTCTTAGAAAGAAAGAAAGAGAGTGAGAGTGAGAGATTTTAGAGAAGTGCATATATATGTGCACATATTATCACACATACACATATATGAAAGTTTATAAAAAAAATGTATTGATTAGAAGAGAAAGATAGATTTTAGAGAAAAATAAATAGAATTATATATATATATATATATATATATATATATATATATATATATATATATATATATATATAAAATTTGTAGAAGAAGACATTTAACTTGAAAAGCTAAATAAAAGATTCTAGAAAGAGAAAATAGAATACATGTATATGTGAAAATTTGTAAAATAAAATATGAAAACATAGAGAGGGAAGGATGAAGTAAATCATCATGTGCACACATATGTATATAACATGTATATACACATGTGTCTTCATGAGATTAAAAGTAACTTAAAACATTGGACTTCAAGTTTGACGTAGGCCGAAGGGGAGCTTAAACTCATGCAAGAGTCTAAGCTAAGTCTCAAAAGCCACATTATAGAGTTCTTGTTTTTGAAAATCGTTTGTAAAATATGATTTATTTATCAACATAGAATGTTATTATTTGGTTTGTTAATTGGGTGATTATGAAGGAAACTAGCGCAAATGTCATGCAAATGCATATTAACATGTATATTTTCGTGAGAGTTTTTTTCCGGGTTGAACAAGTCTCAACCTCAAAAATTAATCAACACAATAATAAAGAGAGAATCACAAACCACACTCTCATTCTCACCGTGCATTCACGTATATGAAATGGAGAAAAATTAAGCCACTACAAACAATATCTTTAAAATAAAGCAACATTCAAGTGGTAGAGAGAACATATTAAATCATAGAATGTAATAGAATTTCATCTTTTCATGCTCTCGGTGCACTCGAGCATAAATCAGTGACTCTAAAATAGAGGTTTGAGGGCTATCTCATATGGTCATGGGGAGATGAGAAATAGAGGAAATAAGGTAACAACAACAAGACTATTCAAGAAAAGAAATAGCATCATTCAATCATGAAATGAAAGATAATATCATTTTCTCACCAGTGCACTCAGGAATAGCTTCTTGACTCTAAAATAGAGACTTGAAAGCTATCTCTTATGGCCATAGGGAAATGAAGAAGAGAGAAAATAAGGGAACAACAACAAGACTATATTCAAGAAAAGAATGAGCAACAACAACAAAAATATATTCAAGAAAAGAAAGAGCATGATTTAATCATGAAATGAAATATAGTCTCATCTTCTCATGCTCCTGGTGCACTAAAGAATGACCTATTGACTCTAAAATAGAGATTTGCGAGCTATTTCGTATGGCCATGGGGAGATGAAGATGAGAGAAGATAATGAAATGATAACAAGAATACATTGAAGAAAAGAGAAAGCATGAATCAATCATGAAATGAAACATAACTCTACTTCTCATGCGTCTTGTGCACTCAAGAATAGTCTCTTTACTCTAAAATGGAGATTTGAGAGCTTTCTTATATGGCCATGAGGATATGAAAAAGAGAAGAAATAAGGGAAAGATTAGAATGAGATGTTGATTATATACCTCTAATGAAAATGATAATAAACACCATTGCTTGGAATGATCTTAAATCCCCTTGAGTGAAGCTCCAAGGTGATGAAGATGATGCCTCAAAGAGAGTTTTGGAGAAGAAAAAGAGGTGAGAAGGAAAGAGGAAGAGAGAGATTGAGGAAGAGAGCTAAAAACTCTAAGTCCTTAAGTGAGAATTCACTAGACTTTCTCAAATGTCTAGCACATGTCCAAGAGGGGGGATTGTGGGGGTATTTATAGAGAATTTTGGGGCTAAAACTCATAATTTGAATTTCACAACATTTTCATCCGAATTTCAAAGAATTTTAAATTATTTTCATTTTTTCAAGAAAAATAGGTTTTGACTAAGTGGGATTGACCATTTAGCCGTGTAAACACCCTTTTGGGGTGTGGGCAGGACTATTGCCCACCAAAAGAGACCAAAACTGCCCCTTTGGGGGTGGTTTTTGCAAGAAAAGGGGGCCTACATTGTTGGAGGCCCCCGCTGGGCATGGTTTTTTTTTTGTTTTAAAAAAAATTCTTATGAAATACGGCTTGTTCGTAAAAAAAGCATAAAAATTCATTTTTTTGTTTAATTTATTTAAAAGGCATATAAACCTGGTTTTATTTACAAAAGGGGTTGACTTCATTTTAAGCTTCAAAAATACATTTTGGTGCGAGGACGAAGCGTAAACTAAGGGAGAGGCATGTGCACATGCGTGCAGCACTTGTAACACCCGACTTTGTCATTTTGAACTCGATTTTAGATTTTGAGTTTCAAATGTTTGATTTGATCTAAATTTGAGTTTTTGGATATCTGAAAGTTGGACCTTGGTTTGAATTTTGTGTCTAAATTTGGGTTTTGTACTTGGGCAAAATAACATAGTTTTTTTTTTAAACAAATTTTGGGTGATTACAATGGTAAGAATGAGTGTTTGGGTTAGGATTCTTCTCCATTATTATGTTGATTTTGAGATTGGGGTTTGTCCAATCTGAGAAAACCATTCACGAATATGTACATGTTAAAAATGCATCTTCATGTCATTCTTATGTTTAGTTTTCTTCTTAATCACCCGATTTATTACGTTGCTTAATTTTCTTCCATACCCAATGGTGGAAGAAATATATTCTCTCGTAATAAATGAAATGATTATGTTTTATGTTCATGTATAAAAATATTTGAAATCATGCTTTTCAAAATATTTTAGAAAGCAAGAACCCTCTTTAATGAGGCCTTAAAGACTTAGTTTAGGCTCTTGCATGAGCCCAAGTTCCTCTCCAGCCTATATAAAAATCGAAGTCGGATATCTTTAAGTCATTTTTTTACTTCAACTCTCATAAAAACATATACGTATATACATGTTATATCTGTATATGTGCACATGATGATGTTTTTTTTATCCTTCTCTCTCTATGGTTCCACATATTATTTTACGAATTTTCATATACACATGAATGTGTGTATACATGTGTTCTATTTTCCCTCTCTAGAACCTCTTGTTTCTCTCTTCAACTTAAATGTAATTATATATATATATATATATATATATATATATATATATATATATATATATATATATTTCTCTATCTATTTTATCTAAAATCTCTCTTTCTCTCTCTCTCTCTTTCTAAGATTTTTTTTCTCTACATTTGAGTTAATACTTTCTTTTCAGAAATTTTCATATACATACGTGCACACACACACACACACACACACACACATATATATATAAATATAAAATACGTATAAAGATACGTATCTCCCTCTCTTTTTAAATTTTTATTTAGTGATCTTTAAAATCTCTTTCTTTTCTCTTTCTCTTTCTTTCTATGGGAATATTTCATTGTTTCATTCTTTTGGGTATTTTTCTCCAAAGTTCTAAGGTTTTAACTTCTTATGTGCTGACTTCACTAAGACCAAAATTCAAGTAATGACTCAATATTAAAATCATGTTTATGGTCTACAACCCCAATTCCATTTTCAAAAACTTTTTTTTTCATAAAAGTACTTATGCCAATTATAAGAATGAGAAACTTAGATGTATGTGATAGTAGGATCAATGCATTCATACATCCACATTCACTTAACATCACGTATGATCAGAAGCACATCTCTAAAAGAACTTAAACAAGATGAGATGGAGCGCTAGTAACTGAATTAGAGCAAAACCTCAAACCTACTTAAAGTCTTAAAGAGAACACCAAAGTGATTTCCAAAAGTGATTTTCAAATGTTTTCAAATGATATTTGTAAAGATTTCTCAATTCAAAATTTCTCAAATCAAAATGTTTTACACTCTCAAATGATTCTTCAAAACTTTCTCAAAATCTAAAAATATCAAATTTTCAACATTTTTCTCAAACAGTACACTGCATTTAGAATGAAATAGTGTTTAAACTAAAACAAAATGCATCAAAAACAAATATAGCCCTTGGATTGATTACCCTGGTAAGGGCGCTAGGAACGGTCAACCTTCATACCGACGAGAGAGTTCCTTTCTCTCTCATTAAAAATAAAACCTTATTTTTTTGGAGCACTCCAAAAACCAAAATGTTTTTGGGAATGCGAACAAATGCAAATTGAAAGTATACTGAATATAGTGTTTTATGAATCTGCCTCAATCTTTGACATAAATTCATGGAACATTGGGTTAATGTTCTTGATCTTGAATTCCCCTTAAGGGTCCACCTAGCTGGCATATTCTAGAGAGGGTTCTAGATGATGCCAACTAGGATTGGCTCCTTCGTAGATAGGAAACCACCCTAACATGCTTAAACTAAGAAGCCTAAGGGAGTTTTTAAACTAAATACATTGAACCCAGCCTAATGAGTAGCCACATTCATGAACTCCGAACTACAAGTGATTCCAATCGGAAGGTCGACACTTGAAGAAGGGCTCTAAAAGGTATTCTACAGTCAGCTCTTCCCGTCTTTGATTTACTTTCCTAAAAGCAGTTGTGGTTATACATTAAGTAATTTCCTAACACTTAAATTGATGAACTAGACCACTCAATAACCAAACACACTATTTCCTGCCCTAAAGTGGGGCCCAACAGCTTGGCACAGTGGTAAAGATGCTCTTTAGAAGGAGCTAGCCACATTGGCATCTCCATAGATATTACCCTATTATTTTGGAAGTCATAGAGATGCTATCTATAAGGAGCTAGACACACATATATAGGACTTAGGAATTTTTCAAAAAACAAAGGATAATTTCTAGGGAGTTGCCAATGTGGGTAGCTTCTTATAGAGAGCAACTACCCAGAAATTACCCCTTTCTTTTGGAAACTTCCTAAAATGCTATATGTGTGTCTAGCTCCTTATAGAGAGCATCTCTATGAGTGTGCCAAGCTGTTGTGCCCCACTTTTGGGTAGGAAATAATGTGCTTGGTTATTAAGTGGTCGTGTTCATCAATTTAGGTGTTAGGAAATTACTTAATGTGCAAGCACAACTGTGTTTAGGAAAGTAAATCAAAGATGGGAAGAGCTGGCCATAGAATACTGCTCAGAGCCCTTCTCCAAGTGTCAACCTTCCAAGTGGATGCACTTGTAGTTTGGAGATCATGAATGAGGTTAGTCATTAGGACTGCAATCAATCCTACATTCCTCAAGCATGGTTTTCATATTTCCTACTCTACCATGCTGCTAATCCCATGAAGGATGGCACCTAAGAAGGTGATCCATGGGAGTATCTGGCTGAAAACAAGGACAAATGCATGAAACCTAAAATCAAGCTACATTACACAAATGCTAATATCATTAATGCATGAACTAAAATATCTAAGATGTGTGATTTAAACCTACAGATAGCATGGTTTGATACCATGAAATGAAACTTAGAACTAAAAAAAGTTTACACCATTACTTTCATTAAAATGTTGGCATGAAACAAAGAAAACCAACATCCAGTTGGCAGCTGAACCCTAATGCCTACCATAACCTTACAAACCAAAGTCTAATCCTAAGCATCTATTATGGACATTCAAAATACAAACATGAACCTCTAATCTCCTAATTAACATGTCGCAACTCAACCATGACCGAAGAAAAATAGAAACACCATGATCTAACTACGAGAAATCAACAAATGAATTGAGTGGATGCAATTGTCTGACAGCTAGCAAGCAACCTCCAGCCATGACATATATGGAAAACAACCAATAGGCTGCACCAAAACTAAAGGATGACTCAACAGTAAGTAAATAAAACACAACATTTAAGCCAAAGAAAATATGCAACACAACCAGTGGGCAAATGAAACCCACTAGCAACCACTAACTCGTCACTATACCTCTTAAACCAGGGATCTAAAGTATACAATTGGATGCATCTTAGACAGAGCTAAAAGGCATGGATCTAAAGCTTACGACACAACTCAAGAATGCTATTGATCTTCAAAGAACCGGGAGATACCAATGAGGGCCAAAGGCAAATTTCCTCCTTGTCCAACAAGGAGTCATGCAATATTACCATGACAAATGTCAAAATAGTTTCTACAACTATAATATCATGCTAGATAATAAGAGAGAGTCCAGAAAACGAAAAATAAATGCATGCAATGGAGAGTAAATGCTACACCTAAAGAGAGAGACAAGAAGGAAACCATACATGGTGTTCTCTGGAATGAGGCCAGTTACTCAAATGCAATTTTCCATCTTTAGTGTGGCTTCTTTACACATTATTTATTGAAGTTGATGTCTCGGATCTGTTTATTTGCTCATTCTCTACTGGTGTTGGTCCCTCTATAGGTACAACAAGTGTTAGGAAGGGGATAATGGAGAGGATGAGGATGAAACTGCACGACCATAACTCTGAGGCGTACTGTGAAGAGCACTAGAAACCCTCATTAGCTCATGGAACATCATTTTTTCTATTATAAACCTACAAAAATAGCAAATGTCAACAAGGATAAACACAATAAAAGAGAAAAAATGATCAAACGAGAAGAGCAGATGGACAACACTTGTATGAACCCGCAGTTACAATTGTTATAAATATTTTTTCCCTTTGATTATGTGTCAAGCCCATAGTTCCTTTCTGTTTTAGTTGTATCCTTATCAGTTTTAGTAACCAGATTATTTTTATCAGTTCTTTGATTTTTTTTTTTTTATAATCTCGATCTGCACTACATGGATAGGCTGGCTAACATCCCCCCAGAAACTTAATGGTCTTGGTAAGAAGTTGAGTTTGGATCTTGCTTGAAGAAAAGCAAATTCCTACATAGACTTAGTGAGAGTGTCATCAAGCTGATCATGTGAGGAGGAGAGATGCTGAACAACAAGTTGATTCTTAGCCACCTTGTCATGAATGAAATGAACATGTATTTCAGTGTGCTTGCTCTTCTAATGAAACATAGGATTGGCTATCATGATTTCTGCACTAACATTGTCACACCAAATTATTAAGGAGAGACTAAACCTTCAACAGTTCTGCACCTATATTAGCAATAGATCGATACTTGTTTTCAATAGATGAATAGGCTATTGTGTTTGCTTGCTCGAGCTCTAACAAACAAGATTAGCCCAAGAATTATAGCATATATCATCTTGTCAATTTGTGATTGTCTAGGCATATTGCGCAGTCATTATCACAAGTACCATTCAACTAATACTATTGGTTTCTTTGAAGATGAAGGCAAAGATGAATAGAACTTTCAATACATCTAAGAATCCTCTTCATTGTAGTCCAATGCTTGATAGTTGGGTCTGCATGAACTAGCACACTTTTTAATAGAAAATGATATATCAGGCCAGGTAATAGCCACTTACTATAAAACACCCAAAATCTGACTATACAACATAACATCCTAGAAGGGCATGCCAACTTTAGTCAAAGCATTACTTGTCATTACGAGTGTAGAGACATGTTTACTTCCCAACATATTTATGCATGAAGAACAATGTACACATACTTGTATTGTGAGAGAAGAATGCCCTAGAGTGTTTGAATTGCTTCAATTCCTAGGAAAAATTAACATCCTTAAGATCATTGAGAAAAAAGTCTTTACTGAGCTTATCAACAAGTAGGGATGCCCATCAGGCTGGACCAGCCCAATTCAAAGTTGGCCCAGGTTTGACCATCATGAACTGGGCTAGGGCCCGGCCTGGGTATGTTCTAGCCTGGGCCCAACCTAGCCCGATTCAATTTTAATGAAAATTTAAAATATTCATATTTCATACGTAAATATAAGCAAAACATTTAAAAATATTTAAAAATTAATAATTGATTTTTTTTTTATCGAGCCCGAGCCTAGCCCAAGCCTAGATCCATTGTTGGCCCTAGGTTGGCCCAAGCCTAGCCTGAAAGCCCGATGGGCCCCCGCCCTGGTGCCCAGCCTTATCAACAAGGCATTGAATGGCTTGCTTTGAGTTACTAATGATATCATCTATATGAACCATAATATAATGATGTATCAATGAGAGATAGCACAAACTGTTTAAAAAGAAGAGTGTCATTTAGTAGTTGGTGTCAAGCTTTTGAAGCATGTTTAACTCCATACAAGGCTTTCCAAACTTTGCGTACATGGTTTGGCTTAGAAGGATCAATAAAACTTAGAAGTTGAGTGTATGCATGTAAAAGTTTTCATCAAATCTTACATGCATACTATAATAAATTGGAACTTGTTTACCTGTACTCGCCTTTCTTTCCTTCTATCGGATTTCGAGGGATAGGACCTGCAGTATGAGGTCTAACTGTTCCTGGCAACTTTAGCAATGGTAATCATACCAACAACTAGACTAAAATGTTTTGTTTCTCAAGTCTAAGTGTCATTCAAAATCTAAGAAAGCAAATGTACCTAATTTTGAAATTATGCATGTTTTAAAATCTATCTAGGTTTCAGAAATGGACTGATGAACAAGAAGAAATTAATATAAAATCTGTTCATATTCGAATCATCATAGATCAATGCAAATTGATGCCCTAAATCTAATATAATGCATACAAAAATTAGGTCATGTAAACATGAAGTTCGGTCTCTACTAAGACCAGTGTGTAGGACATGAACCTAACAGGAAAATTTGGATCTAAATCCAAAATTGAGAATAGGATCTAAGGGATTCTTCTTCTAAACTGAAATAGGAGATAACATAGATACAAAATATCATGTCATGTTAGGGAAATTTGCGATCCAAAATTCAAGATTTGAAACCATGATTCAATTTCTGTAATATAAGATTTGAGATCCATAATCTAATGCTTGAGATAAAAAATCTAGTATATAAATATGAAATCCAAAATCCAAGATCTATAATCCAATATTTGAAATATGAAACCCAAAACCAGAGATCCAAGATCCAAAATCCAAAGATTGAAACCCAAAATCTAATATGCAAAATCCATAATCTAAGGTTCAAGATCCAAAAATCCAATATCCATGATCTGAAATTTATTATTTGAGACTCGTCGTGAAATCGGATTCAAAATCCAAAGTCTAAAATTTGTGGTCCAAGATGCAAGATGTCAGATCCATAATCCTAGATCCCAAATCTAATACTTGGGATCTAAAATCCAATACTTGAGATCCAAATCTAAGAAGGGAGACTTGGGTTAGTGTCATGGCTTAGATCAAGATAAAGTTTATAATTTGAATCCAATGCTATGAATTGAAATTCAAGATCGAAATGGGCTAGAGGTAAGCTGGTCGAAACGACTGGGTTCAGTCTTGCCTACACTAGGTTTGAATATACTTGGGATGGATTTGATTGTAAATGTGTTTGGTCTTAGTCAAACCTTTTGATATATGATAGATATTTCATTCATTTCATATGAATGAATGTTTGAAAACGTTTGACTTAACCTGGGCTATGGGACTAGGTCGAAAAGTAGTAGGCTCTAAGTCTGGTTTGAGCTAGGTCTTAGGTAGCTGATCTAGGTTTGGACTCCATGCCTACATAGCCTAAGGTTTTTAAAATCACTTAAAGAAGTTGATTTCTCAAAATTTATTGGAAAACTATGATTTCAAAATGTTTCTTGCATGAGGACCAAACTAGATTCAGGTTTTCACATACATGGGCTAATAAACAAAGGCTATGCTGCTAGGCTAACCAGCTTGGTTTCATACAAGGGATGCATGTGGGTGTAAGGTGACCTTCAACATATTAAAACATAGGTGCAATTAATGATTGAAGAAAACACATAAGACAACTATATTTTATATGCATAACTTAAGTAAAACTACATAAGCAAAAACATAAAAAGAAAGAGACAGGAAGTGAGCTGCATACCTCACCTCTATTTGTACCCTAAAGACATTAAAATAAATCTAATCTATAAAATAAACATACTAAACTAAGCAAAAGTAAACTAGATTAAACATGTTAGAAACAAAAAGAAAACTAAACATGCTAAAAGTAAAAAGAAAACTAAATTAGACATGATAAAAGCAAAACTAAACTAAACATGCATAAGAAAAAAAACTAAACTGAAAATAAGAAAGAAAAAAAGAAGGAAAGGAAATTACTTGAAGCCAATGCCCTAGCTGAGCCCACTCTCTTGACACCCACACTAAGTCTGGTTGGGTCTACGTTGAGTGCTAATGCAGCCCGAACCAAGACTTAGACCAAGACTTAAAAATTCAACTTGTTTTAGCTATACCTCTTTTTTGAGCACCCGGTTGTAATTTTACCAACTGTTTAGGCTTCTTAAAGAATAACTCAAACTATGTGTTGAGAGGGAGGTGTGAGGCCCTCCTTATAGGAGAGAGAAGTCGAAAACCCCCTTGGGATTTTTGATCGAGGATCAACTTTTGGCATTTTCTCTCCTCTTCAACACTCTAAATCATAGGTTAAAAGTATATTTTCAATTGTATTTTGCTCGTTGCGATCTCGTCTGAACTTTGAATTCGATTTCGTAAAAAGTCATGCATGTGTGGAGAAATGCTCTTCAATTTTTGAAAAAGTATTTGGATTGACATTGAGTGTGGAGGACAAACTAAGTGAGAATAGAAAGAAGAGAAAACACACTTTTGAACCTTATTCTAAAACTTGATATAAAAGAAAAAAAAAATGTTTTTCCCGACCACATACAGATACTGATTTAATTCCTTCAGTGGAGCACTCAACAAAGAATTTCACATGTTCCAAGTTCTTACATGTGAATTGACATTAAGCATGGAGTGAGAAAATCATGATCTACTTTTAAGATATAATGTGCATTAAGCTCACATTTGGATCTTGGATTTGGATTTGATCTTGAATTTAGATTCTGGTTCAATATTTAGGACTTGAAAGGAGAATAATGGATTTGGATCAATAAAGATAGATCAGATCTGAGGCTTAGATATGAGATCCAAACATAGAAATAAAAACTTGGGTATATGATGTGGATCAGAAGTATGAAATGAAGCTGGGCTAGGAGGGTTCAAGTTGTATGACATGGACTAGACCTGGGCTAGGTTCAGTTTTGAAAAATTGGGTTCAGACCTAAGCTGCGTGCAGGCTCAATGTAGAGCCTTTGGAAAATTCAGTTTTAATGAGGAATCAGGACAGGTTGAGCCTAGGCTTAGGCCTACAAGATTCATGAAATGTTTATGAAAAGCTAACTTAGGTTCATGTGACTCCTAAGTTAGGTTTTATGAAAAATGCATACATGATTATGGGCTTGTGTGCGATTGTGGGCTGAAATGAGTTCAATAAATAGATGGGCTTGAACTAAACACCTGAAATCAAAGAAAATCATAATCCAATGTATATGTGACATATGCCCTATGTTTGTGCAAAAGAAGATGACTAAAAGAAATAACCATTTTGCCCCTATGTGCATTTCTAGAGTTTCAAATGAATTTTCTTGATCTGGCTGAACCAACATATGGCCACATTCCTAAAGAGGCTCTGGTTAAAATCTTACTGAAAAAGTCCTTTCAAATTGCTCTTAAAATCAAAATTTTTTTTACTAAACCATACACGACACATTTATAAAGGAAAATAAAAAAAGGCCATTAAATTGAGGTTTTTATTATAATTTTCACAGGTGGAGTTGAGGGTACTTAGGAAAGCTACTTACCTATAAGGACATACTTTGCTTTAGTTTTGTATAATTTGAGTCTGACAATATTTTACATAGTGTAGCAAGTACTAGGAATGTGATCTATTGCCTTCAAAACTGAATGAACTTAAACCAGAAGGAATGAACTCAAACAAACTAAAAGAGTATTGATTTACTCATGATAAACATAATCCCAACTCAGTTTCAACTCACTCTATTAGGTTGATCTCAAATTCAACTCAGACCCTTGAAAACATTAGAGAAAAAACACTCCGAGCTGAATTGAACTTAAATTGGGATGAATGGACTCAAACTGAACTACAGAAAGCTTATTTTATATGTGATAAACATAGTCTTAACTCCATTTTAGCTCAATCTTACGGGTTCAGCTCAAATTCCGTCCGAACCCCTGAAAATAGGAGAAAAAAAGACCTAATAGAAATATGCAAATTAGTATATAACTGAAGCTTGAGCTGGGTGACTCAAAATCAGTGAAATAAAACTCTCTTTATTAAAGTAATCTTGCTTTGACTTGATTGAGTTAGAGATCATAGATTTAAGTTTCAAAAGTTGATTTGAGCTACAATGGAGCTGGCTTTAGACTAGAATAACTCTGGTGAGCTAACTCTTTAGACTCATAGGTTCATGCAAAATTGAAGCATGGCTAATTGCTCATATGTTAGGCAATTCTCATAAATTTGGGTGAAAATCCTTACTTTTTGGGTGCAATGATAGAATGCAGGGCAAAATGGTAATCTCTGGCTTGGATGATTTAGGTGACCTATATCTAGGTGTTCAATGCTGGTGTGAAAAGTGCTTGTTTGATTCAGAAATGACTCATTGTTCTTGAAATTTGGTTATTCAAAATCTCTTGCAAATCTCATGATAAAGGGTGAAATGGTCATTTGAACTTGTGAAAATTTTGGGTGTTCAATAAAACCTAGAGGTTGATAGATGACGAGTCGCCCCATTAGCTGGCACAAAGGTTCATGTCTCATTCTTGTGAAGGGCCTCAATTTCCTTTTTCATAGCTTGACATTAGGGAGGATATTGAGTAGCCTGCTATATGCATGTGGTTCAAAGATGTGGTGAACTTGGGTGATCAACACTAAGGGGAGATGGTAATTAGATGAAAAATAAACATTAAAAAATATGGCTCCATCTTGAGAACATGTCACCATGTAATGGGTTCTGAAAGGTGGTAAGACTTTTGACTCAGACAACGAGGCATTAGGTGGGTTTTGGGTTCCATCAGATTTTATAGCTTTGATACCATAGCAAATTAACAAAAGAGAAAAATATTGAATGCATAAGTTTTAACTTGGTTCAGATTTCCCCTTCATCAACAATGAAATCTCTCCACCACCCAACACAAGAATTGTGGGGAGGTTCCACTAAAATAGTTCTCAAGTTACAAAGTAAAGAGGAAGGTGATTCTTGTTCCTAAAATACAAGATTGTTTGTTATAGTTGTTACAGATTTTCTTTCCATCTGATTATGCATCAAGTCCATTGTTCCTTTCTCTTTTAGTCACATCCTTATTAGTTTTGGTAACAGCATTATTCTTATCAACTCTCTCCTTATTTGTGTTGATAATGTCTATGTGCAGTGAATGAATAAGATGGCTAACATAGGCAAGATCAACATTTGTAGGAATGCATTCTCTTGAAATTTGTCAAAAATGACAAAGTAGCTAAAACATATTCCTCTTTGTTGAAAGGGGAGAGAGATTCCTATAAAACTTCTCAAAAAATTGCATCTTGGGCAGCAGTTTTTGAATGGATTCATGTCTTAAATCTGTTTTAGGAAACTTTTAATTTTTTTTATTTGATTTAATTTGTATCTAATTTCACCTACAATATCGATTTATAACACAAAATAACAATAGCTTTCTCATTTTAGCATTGTTTGGCACAAAAATTCAAACACACAACTTCAAAAAAAATGCGATAATGCGATTTGAACCTTAAAAGTGCTTGTGAATGCAGGTACTTTATCCAAAAAATTATGAACCATTTCGTGCATGATCTTGTGCCTTGTTCACTGTTTGTTGAGTTTGGATAGGCAGTTAAAAGATTGGTTTAAGTGTTGGCTGTCCAATGATAAGGCAGCCTTAGGCTGGTTGGTTGTTCAAGCATCCTAATTAAGCAGCTTCTAATTAGGAGATGTTGTATTGATGTTGACTATTACGGTTAGTATTATTTCAATTAAGTATTAACTGCATTATTTAGCAGTCTAGGATAGGTTAAATCAGAGCAATAAGTTGCCTTAGTTGAGTGCTTAGTTTTCCTTAGGATATTTGCTGGGTAAGTAGTGCTATAATAGTGACCACCTGGCCTAGTCGTAGGTGAGTCTTGGCACAGCTGATGATCAAACTCTTGGCTGGCAGCTTTAGGGTGCTTAGGCCCCTCTTGCCTCTTTCTTTTAATTGCATAATTAGTGTTGGTCAATAAGTTAGGTGCTTGCTAGAAAATTCCAGCAAGATTAGGATTCAGGTAACTTTCCTTTTTGCTTGCTTGGTTAAGAGGTAGTTGCCCACTTTAGGTGTACTTTGAATTTTCTCCCTCTTTAGGCAACTTCTAAATGGGATATAGTTCGATTTAGGAAGGTCTGGAGTATAGAGACTAAGGAAAAAGAAATTGGAAAGTCCCCATGTTGGTCTATGATCCCTAGTTAGAAGGAGTCCAAGTTAAGGCTACCTCTAGCTGGTTGCCATATAAGAACTTGGTTGAATTTAGAAGTCTTGAATTTTCTATTGACCAACTAATAAACTAAAATTTTATTAAGCTTGTTGCAATCCAATTTTAATTGTTGAAATGGAGTGCATTGTGTGGCTTCATTAGGGTGACCATGTGAGTTAATCTTATCATGTGCCACCTTGGGCCTTATTGGTGGAATTTCAAACTACCTTTAGGTTACTTTGATCTTTATTGGAACAACTCAGAAGCTGCAATTGTAAATTTAATTTAAGCTATTTTTTGATGAAGTTGATGACTGGGTGACTGTATATTAACTTAATAAGTTCTTGGTTCTTCAGTCTATTTTTTGCTAATCGGTATTGAGGTAACATTTCAAAAGTTTAGTTCGTATTGAACATTGTGAAAGATCTTCAATGATTTGTAAACAAGGTTGTTAAAGTGATTGGTTGTCTTGTTTTTTAGCCTTTTTTTTTGTTGGAATCAAAACTGTTAGAAGGCAGGTTGAGATTCATCGGACCAAGGCCTGAGCTCGGGAGTGGGTTGGGTTATTACAATGGTATTAGAGTACGGTTCAATACTCGGACCTAGGGTCTTATGTGAGGATATGTGTGACTTAAGGGAGATGGATTGGAACACCTCACAAGTTTAACACGTATTAAAGATTGTGATTGATCTTGAAGGGTTTATAAAAGGAGTTGGTAAAGTGGTTGGTTGTCTTAGTTCCTAACCATTTTCAGGCATGAACAAAAACTGCTAGGAGGCCACCAGACTAGGGATCCGAGCTCAAGAGTGGGTGAGGTCATTACAATTGCATAACCTAGTTTTTTAAGGTGTGTGCATAATGGTAGAGCCCATGTTGGTAGGTTTTGGCAATTACCCACACCACCCCCATAAATTTTCTTTATTTTCATATATAAACATTCAAACCTTTACTCATTTATACATATTACTGCATCTTAAGGTAGGAAAGCTTTTGGACTAGTACTTCACTTGTAGCCTAAATTTTTTGGCTTCACCACTATAGGTGTAGGTCATTTAGGTGCTTGAAGGAAAATTTCTTGCAAAATGAGGCTTGTGTAGGTCATTTAGGTACAAGTTTTTATAGTTTTACTTTTTCAAGAAATTGCTTTAAATCACACCATTGCAAAAACATTACCACTTAACCTAACCTGCTCTACATATAGGAGCTTAGTCAATAGCTTCCGCAATGTTCACCTAACATGTTTTACATCCTCATGAATAATCCTCAACATGAAAAGAGGGTTTTAAGAGATTTTTTCTTAAGAATTTTTTAAAAACATTTAAATTGTAAAATAAGTGATCACATATACCTATATCGAAAAAAGGTGACAATAGGTGCAAGAAACAAAGCTTATTAAAAAATTGCATCTGTGATTGTCTAAACCTTGTTGGATCCCAAACACATGCAAACCTAAAATTTGCCACTAACAACTTTACTTTATGTATGATCAACAACTTTCCATTTTCTTCTTTTTTGTGAGGGAGATAGTTTTAATATTTTTCAAAAGGAAATGGACATTTCAGTCATTCTGCAAAAAGTATCTCTCACTTTGTCTTTTATTTCAAAAGGGAATCTCCTTTATTTTCAATTATTAAGGGCATTTAAGTAATTTCAAACCTTAACACTAGCCCCTTGCTAAGGCCCATAGATTAGCAGAAATACAATTTTATGTACTTGGAATTAAAACAATGACAAAATGGTACCTATTTGAAATTTCACAATTACAATGAAGTGTCATTTGTTTTATCACAGAAATTTGACAAATTCTTCTTCTGTGGTCAATTGTTGTTCTTATGTGTTACCTAATCGAAGTCATAAGCTGTTAGTTTATTTCCCGGTTATTTGGTCGAAGAATCGCGTTACTTGGTCATCTTACATTACAAGAAGTTCGGAGCCCCTTTTCGGCAAACCAGATAACTTATTGGCGACTATCGGCAATAAAAGAATTCAATCGCCGCGGGAAAGGTAGAAAGAAGAAAATGTTGAAGTCGGTTTTGACTTTAAGTCGAGAGGGAGAGATTCGAGAGAGGCCGTTTGCTGAGGAGGAGCGGTTGGAGAGAGAGGGAGAGGGAGAGGGAGATTGAGTTCCGCGCAGGCGAGTCGTGTCCGTACGGCTCGGGAGTGGGTGGGCGAGACGCGCTTGGGAGGGCAGGGGAGGGAAGATGATGAGCATGGCGCCTCAGCCTGCGGCTGGAGGCGGAGGTGGTGCCGTCGGCGGGGGCATGGAGAAGCCGTTCAGCAGCGCCGAGGTGCTGCGTCGCATGATGGACCGCGTTTCGTTTCTGCTCCTTAATGGAGTCTCCCAGCCGGGTGATTTTTTCCAACTATGCTTGTGGTTCTCCAAGTACGTCCTCCTTATCCCTTTCTTAGACTTCTTCTTCCTTTTCTTTTCTTCTTCGAGTTCTCCTTTTCCGGAGTTCTTGCCTTATCGCCTTGGACGTCGAATCTAGGTTGTGATCAGGGTTCGGGATTGTCGTGTGTTTCTTTCTTGGTCGTCTCCGAATTATTTGGTGTGTGTGGTGTGGGTATTTATCCATGCGCTGAGTGTTGGGGATGGTGGGCGAGTGCGGAGAATGTGAAATCTGATCCTTAATGAGGGAGTTCTATGGGGAAGAGGATGAACTTTTTTTTGGGGGTTTGTCGATTTTGTGCCGTTTTCTGGAAGAGTTATTTAGGAAGGCTGCGTTTTAACGTTTAAAACGAAGATTGGAAGAAGGAGCATTTGGTAAAGGTGTAATTCTGTATGCGGGTGGATTATGGATCATGACATGATGAGTTTCAGCCCTTTTGCGCCTTCACTAGGCATTGGAAGGTGTGGGCATTCAATGTTGAGACGACTGAGGAATTTTTATGCAGGAGAAGGTTTGCCTTCTTCTGGGTTGTCCGGTGAAGCTTTAGAGTTGAGATGAGTCGGTCTGGAGCCTAGTGTTGTGGTATTAGCTCGTGCTTTTGTAATTATGTGTGTGTATATACGATCACACGCACTAGGGAGAGATTGTTTTACGTGGAAGTTTGGTGAAGACCATAAGAAGCCATCAGTTGGAGCAATAGAGAGAAAAAAGAGTTAGTATTCTAGTCTATTCGTGCATTTCTAGGTTTTCTCGATTTGACTAATCAGATACTTCTATGCTATTTGGCCACCTATGTCCACTCCAGATAGGTTCTATTTCTATAACAACTCGATCATCAGGGTTGCTAGCGCTTAGTGGTATGATCACACTTGCGCCATTAACACAATCATTTCCATGCCAATCAAATAATCAAACCACTTCCAGTCCTTCTGACTCTTTTTTGGAATTTTTAAGGTTCATACTTGGTTCTCTCTTGCTTTCATCTGCTGTAGCACATGAAATCAATTCTCACCCGAAATCTTGCCTTTTCCTTCCAAATTTGGGTTTTAATAACTTTCCACTTTTTCTTGTACATTGTTTGACGCCCTTAGGTATACCGTATACCCACAATTTTAAGTGAACGGATATGACATGCCAGTCAGTATAATGTTTTTCATCCCTGTTGAAGCTCTATATCTGTTCGAACTTATGAAGCTCCAGGATTTTTACCCTTGATTTCCTTTGGTGTTGCTTTGAGTGCCTGTTGGCATTATGTGGTGAATGCCTTTTTCCAAATTTACAAGTCTCTTCATCATATAAGGTTGCAATGGGTTAAACCTGTTGCTGAACTCCACTTTTTACCTTGATGTTTCATTCTAAGGATTTTCTTTCTTTATTGAATGATTTGTATAGTTTGAGTGACTATGCACTACCCAGAAGTGGGCGCAATGATGATTGAAATAGCTAAAACTTTTATATGGGTATGTTCTTGTGTACAGAAAAGAAAAGGATTTTTTTTTTTATGGATATGCTATAAGTTGCAGGTTGGACTTAGAGATAACTCTGAAATATTTCTTTGATGATATTTTTAGTCTTAATTAGACTCATTTGAGCTAAAATTTTGCAGCAGACAAGCGCTCTATCCTCATAACTTGCTGAGAAACATCATACAGTATCTAGATTAGACAATCTCATTTCATCTGATCATTGATTCCATTCTCAACATCTGAATGTTCAAGTGCTCAGTTCATTAGACAAATGTGTTTATTATGCACTTGTTATGCTCATTCTCCAGTAACTAGGCCTACACTTGAACTCTCTTGAGGCAGAAGAATACCTTGAACGACCTCATAACATTGAAACTTATCAAAAGCTATCTATGTCACATTAAGCCTGGGCGTCGGGCCGAGCCGCCACCGGGTACGTGGTACTCAGCCTGGTCGGGCCCGGGTCCGGGCCGGGAAAACCGGGTCCCGGGCCGGGCCCGATGGTGAGGCCCGGCCCGTCCCGTCCCCCATCTTCCTCCTCCTCCCGTTCCCCATCCTCTGCCTCTCCTCCCCCTCCGCCTCTCCTTCTTCCCCCTTCTCCCCATTGGGCCGGGACCCAGGATATCGGGCCGGGCCCGGGTTTCAGGCTCGACAGGCCGACCCGGCCTGATGCCCACCCCTATGTCACGCCCCAACACTTTGACCCTCAAATAACCTTTTGTTTTTGTTAAACATAAAACATTGAGGTGCGATGACACAACGATTCAAAAGGAAAAAAGCTATGCAAATCAAAACAATGGGGTAAACCGTAAACGTTCTATTATATAATAAATTTCGTTCATACAAAATTACTTCACATTTTTCAATAACACATATGACAAAAATGCCTCAAAACCATGACATTGATGCCTAACAAAAACAAGACATCAAAGAGACTTAAACATGACGTGCCGACACTACAATAGACCAAAAATTTCCCTAGTAGGATATGAGTTCAGCCATCTGATCAACCTGCTGCCTCAGGTCGGCCAAAACTCGAAAAATAAAACAACAAAAGACTTAGCCTTTGCAGTATGGCAACATACCAGATAAATCCCTAACCCTCTAAGGTAGTGGCTCAAATATGAGATATAACAATTACGAGAACAAATCATTATTATGTCACGATAGGGCATGCAGTCACATGACTTGTCATGGGAGCCCCCCTCACATATACCACGACATGTAAAGGCCACTCGATGGCCACAATAACACATTCATTAGTCATATGCAATTCATGCATAAACACATTATTCACATTCACTTCATTCACATTCTTCTCATTTACATTAGCTTTAGTGAATTGACAGTTCCTGTGGGTGCAGACACAGACACATGCACACCACGGGTGACTTACAGTCGAGAGACAACTCCCGTGGTGACCCGAAACGATATGGATCCATTCATGCTGCAGTGGTAGAACACTCGTCCAAGGATGTGTGAATTTGAAGGAGAGTTACTCAGCCTTCCCTAGGACACCCAGGTTGGGAAGGCGGGAGTCGAACGCTCCAAGCACATCACACAACGATATCCTGAGGCCTTGCACCGCCTGCGCTCCGAACAGGCGAAGTGGCCAAGGTGGGACATCTCCCAAACACATTGCCACAACCCAGTGACCTCTCATCTGTTATTCTTTCTTATTTATCATTATGAGAGCACATTCACAAAATGACCAGCTAGCTTATGAGGTTGGTTCACTTCACGAGTGCACTCATACCTCCAAATGCCTCCACACGAGGGCTACACATATAGTCAATATTCTTAGCTAGCCGTCATAACTTTACAGGTACAACTACTCTTCAAAGTCATTCAACTGCATAATGCCCACGACAATGCATGTGAAATATGTTGCAACATTCATATCATTCAAACATATCAATCACATCTTTCAAAACTTAGCCGAACCACAAAGAGTAATCTCGATCATGATTGGCTTGTAGCTATCCTATGCAATTGTCATTCTAGGATGTTTTTTAATGCACAATTGAGGTCGATGAGATACTCGACTCGATACCCCACCTCATCTGTCCTAAGCAATTATCATTGCTAGCATGCACATGCAATTGCGTAGTAATTTTAAAAGCATTTCAATCGCATAATCATTCAATCACATGCACACATTCATGTAGTAATAAGCACGTATAAATGTATAATACATACATCAGTCACAAACACAACACAGGATTCTACGATCTTGAGAAAACATGCGCTCCATAGTTGGCCCCCAGGGAGGGATTTGCCAGGAATGCCGCCATACCTGTCGCGCGTCAACAAAACACTCAAAACGCCTCAAGCTTCACGGTGTACCTGCAAACATAAGCAAGTGATAAGTTCTCTACTCGTTTCGCTTTACAATCTATACAAGTACGAAATATAATCATTAAGGCATAGGTCATCGCCTCAAGAGGGTGCCGACAGGCAGTATAGGCCCACAAAGCCTTCCAATAGGTCTTTTCCCAATTATTTGAGGTCGTGACCAAACGATTAAAACTCAAAACTTGGATTCGGCTTATCACATGTACGTTTTTCACTTGTTTTTCAAGTCGAGGCATTAACCCCCACAATCAAGCTTCCCAACAAACGACGTATATGCACATCAACAGAAACATATTTCATGAGCTTGATAAAACGGTTCTAAACCTTCTCAACATCATCAAAATATCTATCATGCTTCCCAACCGCTTCAAAAGTTAACCCACCATGCTAAAAAAGATAGATATACACGTGGATCCTTGTCCCTCCAAAATAGTGCTAAACCTTTCCCAAAAAGCAAAGTCGCTAACATGCATTCTAGATCATCAAATCTTAAGTTTATCATGCTCAATCAATAATTATACATGCGCTAACAGAAATTATTAGACAGTTTAGGCTCGGTTAGGCGTTGCTCACCTCGCTCTTAGAATCCAAACTGCTGTAGTGCTCCCGACAGCCACCTCAAGTGTTCGACTAAGCGCCAACACCAATGATTGCTCGCTGCCGTCGCCAACAACACGGCCACGGCCTGATTGCTGGTAAGAGGGGGAAAGATGGACTTCCCTAGCTGAAATCCAACCAAACAACAATAAATATGATGAGAATTAGTGGAAGAGAGATCAAAAGAAAGGTTTGCATTGAGATTGGGGCATCCAACAATGAGGAGCTGGTTTGGCTGAAGGTGGGAGACACTCAAAGTGAGGAAGAGTCCGAAAACAAAGAGAGAAAAACGTCACGAGGGAGTGACACGACTCGGGGGAGGCAGGGAACAACAAGAGAGAGGGAGGTTGAAAATGAGAGAGAGAACACGAGAGACGTGAGTGGGAGGAGGCTGGCGGTAAGGAGAAGGTGTGAACAGTGAGACAGGAGAGTAGCAAAGAGAGAGAGCGTGCGAGAGAGTGGGTGCTCACAAAGAGGGGAGACTGATAGAGAGAGTCCGGACAGAGGGGAGGGACAGACATAGAGGGGAAATGAAGCGGGAAAGGGGGAGAGGGAGAGGAGGAGGCAAAAGAGACGGGGAGAGCTCGAGCAGAGAGAGCATGGGCAAAGGGAGTGGGATGACACGAGAGGGAGAGGGTTGCGCAAGAGGGAGATAGTGCAGATAGAGAGGGGAGACAAAAGAAGAAAGAAGAGAGAGGTCGAGGGGCTCACCTGAGTGGCGCCGCCGCCGCCCTTCACCTCCGTCGTCGCTGCCACACCTTCCACCTCTTGTTTCTCTGTGTCGTGCGAACCAGCAAGAGATGAAGGAAGAGAGAGCCGGCGTCGGGCTCCTCTTCACGCGACGGAGATTGGGTCCAGGTCTGGACCCTGATCTGGCCCAATCTGCAAAGACAATCTATGTTAGCTAACCTCATTTCATCTTATCATTGATTCTATTCTTCAGTATCTGGATATTTAACTGCTAGTTCAATAGGACAAGTGCACTTGGTTGGCCACTAGTCCTGGTCATTCTCCAATAACTAGACCTAGACCTGAGACCTATAACTGGATCCACTTGAGAGCAGCAGCACTCCTCAGGTGTCACTTCCTGACCCTGGTTGGAAAATATTGTTGAGTTCACTTGTCAAACTTACAGTCTCCTTGACATTGTAAAAGTTGAGAGAGAAAGAGATAGATAGATAGATAAAGAGAAAGTGAGAGAGTGAGAGTGAGAGTGAGAGAGAGAGAGAGAGAGAGTCCCCATACACACCTCTTTGAGGGACTGGCATATCTTCATTCTCACAAAGTGGGCCATTCGCTCGAATCATTTATCTCCCTTCAGGTCAATTTCATGTAACAACATCATCGCCTAGAAATGATTTACTACATCTCATATTAAGGCTTGTTCAACATGGCCTGTAGACTTGGGCACTGCGTTTAACTTGTCCAGCAGTGGACAGTCGACACTGTAACCATGCCCTTTCGTCGTCATGTTAATCAAATGGAAAGCATCATTTGATCTGAAGGAACTAGGAAGTTGGAACCTAATGCGTGTGGGAGACTGGAATAGTATGATAGGTTCAAGCAGTCTTGCATAACAGGCAATATTGGTTGGCAATGGAGCCTGTGTTTTGCTTCCAAGTTCTAATGACAATTGTCTCTTCTTTTGTTGTCCCTGGGCCCTTTGCTTTCAAAAAAATTTTGTTTCTTTTATATCTTATTCTTTATATGACTGGACTAACTCTGACAAGAATGACATAATTGCTCTAACTAGTAGTTTGAAAATAAATGAAATTTTAGGGCTATTGACTCTGCAGTTGCAAATAATCAGAGGCCTGCCAAAGTTCATGATTTGCCTCAGTTAGTTAAAAAGGTATGCACTGTAAGCCCATAAATGTCAATAATGCTTTTTTTTTTCGGTTGTGTGCATTGGAAGCCCATATTCTTCAAAATTATTATTTTTCTTCTGATGGTAATTGTTAATTTTTTGTTTTATAACATTACATTGAGTCTACCCTTCCAAAAGGGTTTAAGTAGCTCTTAGTGCAGCATGAGCAGTTTTAGCACATGTTGCAGCATGCTTGTCTTGATTCTCTGATTAATTGGCTTTGAACAGATATGTTCATTATTTTGTGGATTTTTTATGAGTTAATTTAATTATTGATGCATGTGCTGCTCTCAAATGTCAAATAGATGGGTGATAATCTAGCAATGGCAGGGAAAATAACTTTCATAGTTTCATTTTTTTTATTTTTTAATAATTCCTCCATTTCAGAAATTTGTTTTGTTGGTAAACATTACTGGATGGCTGGGCGGTATAAATATGTGGTAGAGAAGTTAGTGAAAATTGTTGGAAGTAAACTCTGGATAGTACAACAAAGAATCTTGTGTCCATGATATCAGAAGATAATTAATATCGACAAGCATTCCATGGGTGACATTTTCTGCTAAATTTGGCAGGGAACAAGAATATCATGCAATCTGTCAGTCATAACCCTGATACTGTCACCTGTATGATATTTCTTTCTTTTTATGGGCTCATTTACATGCACCAGATTGTTGCTTATATTTTTATTATGCAGGCTAAATGATTTTATTTAATTATAATCCCTTCTTTTATCATGTTTCATTAACATTCGACTTTCTTAGGTGTATGAACGGAAATGTGATCCCTCTCTTCAGCCAGCTATTATGGTTCTTATGTTCTCCATCAAGGTTTGTACTTCAGAATATGCATATTGTTCACCTTATCATGTTGTAGGTGGCTTACTATGTCCATTCTCTATCGATCCATGCATGTAACTTTGCAATTTGCATTCTCTTTCATGATTTCATCATCTTTCAAGCAGACCAAAAAGAATTGCGATTGGTGCTATTGATTCAGATGTGACAACTTATTTTCCACTAGTGCATTTTAAGAGTTTTGAGACAGCAGTGCCGTCCATGGTTCCCAGGATACAAGACATATACAAGGCTTGATAAGGGAAGCAGGAGTAGGAAGTGTTGGAAAATGCTATGAAGCTGAGAGCAACATAATTTTATATTACAGTTGTTCGAGCAAAAGATAAAATATGTGAAAATTATAAAAGAAAAATTGCAAAAAATGAAAAGCAACATAGAATTTATATCATAGTCACAAATAACGTTTCAGAGTTTTAAACAGTGAAGTTTTTCTCTGGTATAATATGGCGAAATTGAAAAATACAGGAAAAATATGGTAAAATTTTAAAAATGCAAAAAACTAAAAATGGGGAAAAATAACATAAGTGATATACTAATAACACAAGCATCAACGAATAAGTAGATTTCCAACAAATAAAAAATAAAAAAAAACGCGAAACAAGTTTTTTTTTCCAAAAAGCACATTTTTTAAAGTTTTAAACGACAATTTAATTTATCATGTTTTTTTGCGTTGTTTTTGAAAAAAAAAACTCGTTTTTTCTTACTATGTATAGAAGTGGGCAATGTATCGCAAGGGTGCGTGTGTTGGTGCAAATATGGGTGCAGATGTGGTCCTCAAAAACTTGGGTGCAGGAATACAATTACACAATATATATATATATATATATATATATATATATATATATATATATATATATGTACAAAGTGTCACAAAATACATATTTTTTTGTGAAAAATATGCGATAGATTAAATTGCTGTTTAAAACTAATTAAAAAAAACACTTTTTTTTCACCTTTTTCTTTGTTTTTAATTTTTTTAATGCGAAACACTTTTTTTCATTTTCTATTTTAAATTTACTCATCTTTTGATGTTTGTGTTATTAGTTTCTCACTTATTTTATGTTTCCTCCATTTTTAGTTTTTTTTTTTAATTTTTAAAAATTTACCATATTTTCCCATTTTTTCAAGCTCGCTGTATTATACTGGGGAAAAACATCTTATTTAAAACTCCGAAACATTATTTGTAACTATGGTGTATCTATATATATGTGACTATGCATGAATGTATCAGGCTATCAGCAATAATATTTTCAGCAAACACGCACATATGTTCATTATTTATATTCATAAAAATTAAATTACTAACAAAAATTACCAAATTAGACGAAAAATATAAAATATGATGTTACTGAGTAGCTGTATTGGACAATCCATGTCCAACTATGTTAACATGGGTGTGGCACCCCTTCAGCTGTGTCTGTGTGACAGATTTGAACTCACTAGAACCATCATGAATCATTCAGTTGATCTGATAAAGATGCCTTATGGGCTGCCTCATCAAAAGTAATGTCATGCAATCAATATGCTGTCTGTCATCCACCTTTTTTGACAAATTACTTTGGAGGTGCACATGTGGCAACATATAAAAGTAAATACATCTCTGTGTTTTGAAGCATAAAGAAGCAATGAAGAAGTGAGGACATAATGAAAGAAATGAGGAGTGGGGATTAAGCAAGAACAAAAAGAAAATTATCTTTACTAGAAAAATGCCAGACCAATAGGAAGACTCCAGCAGAAAATGAACCTTCTCCCATGACCGACGTCATCTTTCTTATCACTGGAGTCAAATGATAATGCACACACACACAGACATATATGTTACATTGTTAAGACCAGTTCCTTCTTTCAGGATGGATGAAAGGACTGAGAATGAAAAAAAAAAAAATTATTTAACAAGATCGACAGGACAATGACTGGCTATTAGTTCGTTTAACCAATCTAGAGATCAGGAAGAGTTAGTGTTCCTTTTTTCAATCCCAGATCACTTTAGAGGAATGGTTTCCCCAACTTCAAAATTTCCCTTTGAGGAACCAAACTCTCCATTAAATAGAAGCTTCTAGCCATTGTATTTCTGTTAACTAGGATGACACAAAAGTCTGTTATATTTTCGTGGTCAACATGTCTTTCTTGCCTCTGTCAAAAGTTCTGCTTTCTCCAATAAAACATGTCTACATTATTTTCTGAGAAACATGTCTTGTTTGTGGACCCATAAGTTAGTTCATTTTCTGTGAGCTGACAAATGGTCTCTATGACAGAATGCTTGTAGAAGTGGGTGGTTCCAGCAGTCAGATACTGATGCATTGCTTACCCTCTACGATGAGGTCCTAAACTAGGCCGAACTAACTACCTTTTATTTGATTTGTCATGAGCTTTATTCTATTTAGCTGAAGTTCTTATCTCAATAGATATCAAGCCGTTTTACTAGTAAAGGAAATTTCACTACGGATGTGAATAATGCTCTTCCTCTTATCACACAAGTGATGTCCAGGTATAGAACTTTCATTCCTTCTGCTCTTTCCTTTCTTGATCAAAATGTTTTGGTATGCATTTTTTCTTTGTGTTCCAGTTGTTTTTCTTTCCCCTTATTGTGGTCAAGTTTGTCATTCTGAGTTTCTTAATCTTTTCCAGTTTTCCTTACTATATGTGGGAAAGTGACACCTAAGCCAATCTTTTGCAGATTCTGCCCTCACTTGAGAGTCTGCCATGTCATCATCTCTGTTGAGGCCAAGGTTTGACACTATCTTTTCTTTGATGAGTTGTGAACATTCTCTTCCCTTTCAAAAAAGGAAATGTATAAAAGGGTAACAAATACACACAGGCACACTCTACCATCACAAATGTTATTGCCTTAAAAATTCAAGTCTGTCAGCAGCAAGTGGCTAAACATGGGGGGTATGGAGACAATATAGGCTTGCTAATGGGTTGGATAATTCCAGAGCTTTTATTTAGCCATTTCACATCTGATTGTGACCCAGCATTCGGGGTGTTTATAAATCCTGGATCTGAACCATCTGCATCCATGGGTAGAGGAACAAGCTTGTGTATGCACATGGTGCTTGCCTGCATATGCATCTTGTCCTTTTTGCGTGCATGCATGCATGTCTGTTGATGTCTTACAGGTGATGGCTGTCCTATTTGTAGTTCAAGTTTTCTCCTTTTTTAAAGTTCATCTAATGAAATGTCTCCCTCCCTTGTTTTTTCAGCCTGGTTACAATGTTCTGGTGACTGATTTCTGTATTCCGAGGACTCATTGGATCAACCCGCATGGAAGAATCGTTAGTATCAAACAAACAATTTCTAATTCAGTCGCTGTGTTTTTGTTTCTCTGTTGTTTGCATCTTTTGGTAGAGGTCATCAACTTGAATCAAATTTATTTTCTCCTTCGATTGCTTGTTTTTTGAATAATGATTACCTGCTGTCCCGGCTGGGTGCACATATTGGAGTTTTTTCAAAATATTATTTTGTGATATGGTCCATAATGGATGTCCCCGTGTCAATTTGTCAATGGTTTGTCATTTTATCCTGTTCACATAGATTCAGATGGATATATACATTTTGAATTTGTACAAATATGTATATAGACTGTGTATTGTATAATATATACTATGTGCATTTGTAAGTACAGGTGCACACTGCATACTATATAAATCTCTACATATATAATTATGTATGTATTTACGTACATATTGTCTTATGCTTTTTTTTCGCTTTCTTTTTCTTGCATAGTCTCTTTTCATTAGCTTTTTTTCTGTCATTTGGAGCTAGCTTTGGCAGCTAATTCTTGCCATTGTAGTGAGTTCAATGGTTCACTTTTCTTCATTTTTCTTGTATGTAAAGGGGTTATTTTCCCTTATTCTATGTCTTGTTGTTTGAGTATTTCCTCTTATATGTTCTTGAGTCTTGCACACTGTGTCAGGTTTTTCTTATACCTTTCAAGCTCTTTCTATGGGAGCTTGACCTATCCTCTTGAGGCAACTATTTTACACTCCCTATGAGTTTTGACTTCTGTGAGGATGCATTTCCTAGTTTCTCCAGTCTTTTCATGGTATTAGAGCTTTTTAGGTTGGCCCACCAAAGCCTTAATTGGGACATTTGTAGGAGACTGGGAGGCAAGATTAGGATAGAGGTTCAAGCTGCTTACGAAGATCCTGTTGGGAAGCTTCAAACTGCCCTGGTTGACAGAAGAAGAGTGCAGATGACCAGGTGTGAGCTCTAAGGATGGACAAGCAAAAGCCCCACGATGCAAGCCTCTGGCATCAGTGAAGGAAATGGGAGACACCTTTGCTGTTGCACAGAAAAATTCTAAAGTCAAACAAATTTTAATTAAGAGACTAAGTTGTGAGCGAATTAAAGAGACAAGAAGGAAGGAGCTGTGCTTTCAATGTGAGAGATGGAGTGGACTCTTGGTCTTGGGTACGTGTGCAAGTTACTGGACAGTGGACATGTATTTGCTAGGAATAGAATTACATTATCAGACCGAAATGGAGGACAGTGATCAACAAGTCCAGGAGGGAGGTGAAGCTATACCTGAGATTTCATTACACACTTTTTCTGGAGATAATGTACCCCAGTCGATGAGGATGGATGATTTGGTAAAGGGACAAGGTTAATATATTAGTGGACACAAGGTCCTTTTACAATTTTCACAATTTTGTGAGAAGGCTGCTAAGGCATGTGGGCGTAAGGTAGTCGACCAGCCTGAGTTCGAGGTAGTGGGAGGGAATGGCAGTTCTCTGATTTGTAAGGGAAAATGCCTGCGAGAAGTTGTCACGGTATAGGGCCGACAATTGGCTGTGAGACTTCGTCACAATATAGGGACAGCAATTTCAGGTGGAATATATACATTGGCTATGGGAGGTGCTGATCTTGTGTTGGGTATGCAGTGGTTAAAATAGTTAGGAAATGTTGAATGGGATATTGTAAAAATGGCTATGAGTTTCAAGAGCGGAGAAGGAAAAGGAAATGAAGTACACAGGCCACTTCCAGCAAGATTGTTTCAGTAGCATAAAATCAGCCAAATGAGAGAACTAAGGGTTGTTTCGAAGGCTTACATTTGCTGCTCATGATGATTGATGCAGGGGAGACACTAACAAAACTAAAACCAGAAATAACTTTGGCTGAAGGTCTACAATCCATCCCTAAATTGTTCGCCAACATATTTGAGACACCAAGAGACCTTTGATGCAGCCATCTGACAATCAGATTGAGATAACACTTGGAGCAGCACCTGTCAAACTAAAACCATATCGATACAACCCTCTCTCTAAAGGGGGAAATACGAGAGCTAATTTGGGAAATGGTTAAGGGAGCGTGTTATTCAGCCAAGTAAAAGTCCATATCCCTAGCGTTGCTGGTTAAAAAAGACAGATGGAACTTGACGATTTTGTGCAGATTGTAGGGCCTCCAATGCTATTACGGTAAAAGTTCAGTATCCCATTCCTGTGATTGAGGAATTACTAGACGAATTGCATAGGGATATGACACTGGTGCTGTTTCAGGACACTGCTTGGAATGACAGACTTAATTTTTGT
>JAANDH010000570.1:68019-81656 GCA_011799765.1 Nymphaea thermarum
ATATATATATATATATATATATATATATATATATATATATATATATATATATATATATATATATATATATATATATATATATATATATATATATATATATGCTGGCAGCATCGTCCGTAACCATGTGACATAGTTAGTACTTCGTAACTAGTCACCACATTGATTGAAAGGAACTCAATGTGCAAATCTATACTCTATGACCAAATTTTGGGCAAGAACAAGTTTTGGGCAAGTCAAACAAGTTGACTCATGTAATAAAATGAGATTAAAACCAAATGCCCTACTGGGTTGACTCAGTAGGAGATTGAGTCGTGCCGACTTTGTGTGTGATCAAAAATTGCTTGCAGTCACATAGGTCTCCTCCTAGGTTGACCCTTTAGAGGGCCGAGTCCAGCTGATTTGATGGGCTTTTAGACATTGTGCGTGGTCACAATATATATATATATATATATATATATATATATATACTGCCTTGGCAAATGGAAACCTATAAATTGCACTACTAATTGTTAAAATTAACAATGAAACTGAAGTCTTCATTTTTCATTAAAAGCTATAACTATCAACTTGTAGCAATAAAAGAATTGAAATACACAACAAGGCAAATGCATTAAGCATTTCATGTCATGTTAAATAATTGCATGACTTTCACAACTGTGCTGTATCTGGGGAATGAGTCACGTGCTGTAGTTATGCAACACACTTATTGTTCATGTCACACTGAATGATTATAATCATAATGTAGTGTCGGTTTTACATGGAACATAACTGCATGAATTGGCTGATATGTTCTGATGCATTTGTGTGCTCCACTTCTTGTCAACGGTCTCTCTTATATGAGAATGTCATGCTCATGCATGGTTCACATTTGCCTATCAAATAATAGTGAATTAATTGGTTGTTAAAGGAATCCTCATGATCATCATATTATGGGACATACTTAGAAATTGTAAAAACCAAACATACATTACCTTTATTTTCTCTTTGAATGTGTTGTCTTCTCATATATGTATTCCATGGCTGAAGTGTTAAGTGTCAATCTTATTTTTAGTGCTTATGAAAATGATGTCTGGAACACAGGCTGTCTAGATGCTGAGATTGTTCATTAGAAGTAGCTAAAGCCTAAAATTGATTGTTTTGAGGCTGCTTATATACATCTTTTTACAGCAAATTCCTGTTTGTTTGCCTTTATGTTTTGCATTATTTTCCAACCTGATGCTTTATCAGGTAAAATACATTTTTTTTTTTCTCTGGGATCACGATGTGACCAAAAAAGAAACTTCTGACAGTTTTTTGTTTGCCTGATTATTTACAAATCTATACTTATAGATAGGTTATGTGAAGTAGAGCTTACTGCAGCTTTCTTGTGTTTTTCTCCTGCAGCGCCTGTTTGTTTCCCAGGTTGAGAATTTGGAGACATCTTCATGCATTACAAGTCCACCTCAAGTGAAGTAAATTTGCTTCCTTCTATTTGATTATTTTTACTGCTTATATGTTACAGGAGTAATTTCATTTATTGATAGTGCAGTTTCTTAATAAACGGACAAGGAGTGGAGGGAAGAAATAAAGCATCAATGGTATGGATCAAATTTTACACTTTTGGAGAAAAAAGTTGTACAAGTAATGGTGATGCTTTCAACTTGTAAAATGTTGTCCTAATATCTGCCTTTTTCTTTTCTATGTTCCCTATTCTTTATCAGGAACCTGGGCCACAACTTCCATCAGATATCACTGGGTTGCTTAAAGTTGGAATGAATCTTCTACAGGCTATTGGAAAGTTCACTGGTATATCTGAATTTAACATGACAGTGGCTTGCAGATGAGCTATCATCTATGAAACATCTTAACTTCATGATTTCTCTACAGGTAGTTATATCATTGCAATTGCTGTAATGGCTACTGCTTCCACTCCAGATGCTACCTTGCTGAAAGAGTACGCTCAACCTGCAGTTTCAATGCTTTCATCAGGTGGATGGTTTCCTCTTTTGTGCAAAGTTACATTGGATATAAAAAACAAATAAACTTTTTCTTTTCTTGTAGTGCTCTGTTCAGAAATGTACTTGGATATAAGGATTATGGAAATTTGTAATGTTTTACATAATTCCTTTGTTTATTACAGTCTCTTGATAGTTATTGTGAAGTTCTCTGAGCATGTAACATGAATTATTATTGCTCACTAATGTTCATCATGACAGAGCATGCCTTTAGATTAGTTGCTGTTTCATAACAACGTCACTTCTGGTTGTTAAGGTCATTTTGACTTCCTGGCTCGTGGATGTGTCATTTACTGTCTTATAACAGCCAACTATTTAATGTAAAATTTTGTGCTTGGCTCGTAGTGTCTTTGAACTTGTTCTCTGTTCTGTTTGGGCTGGACAGCAAGATTGTTAAACAATGAAGATCTCAATCCTTCATCTAGATCCCAGCACGTTGAAGAAAAGTCCCTTAGGGTTTCACGTGGAGTATTTAATGTTTTTGTAATATGTGAAGAGTCTCCTAGGATTCTATGTTGTAGTTAATATCCTTGTAATATGTGAAGTCTCCTAGCATTCTATGATGTAATTAATGACCTTGTAGCTTGTGAAATCTCCTAGGATTCTACGATGGGAGACTCTTAGAATTCTGGAAATGGTATTATAAATAGAGGCTATGCAGACCATTTTGGTCATGGCTTCTTCTCATCTTCTTCTTGTTCATTCTTTCTCTCTCTGTATTCCTGCGTCAATGCTGATTTCAGAACTCAGATATTGGTGCTTGAATTTCTTTCATGGTATCAAAGCCAGGTTGTGTTATTTCTATCTAACGAAGTGCTCAAACATGTCTGATCTAGTTAGAACTCTTTTCTCAATTTCTATCTATCCTATATTCACTCTTTCTCTTACGTAATTGTTGCTTACCGAATGACATATCTTGTTAGATCGTGCCTTTCTTTTCCCTATCATCTCCTACCTATATACTCTCCTTTTGCTGTCATGGAAAACCTTTCGCATTCTGGCATGTCCTCAAGTTTTCTTCCTCACCTTATTATCGAAAAACTCAACCATGAGAATTATCTGATCTGGAAAAGGCAAATCATGACTTTCATAAGAAGTCAAGGCCTCTTTGGACATCTCGATGGTTCAACAAAGGCTCCACCGATATCCGTTTTGCAGAAAATAAAAAATGAGGCAGGAAAAGTTATTGTTGTTCATGAAGACAGCATCCCTGAACATGCCGTGTGGATGAGACGTGACCAAAGTCTGGTTGCATATATTTTGTCTACTCTATCTCAACAAGTGTTACTTTCAGTTTCTGATGACTGTACTGCGGAAGAATTATGGGAAACCCTTGCTGATACCTTTTCCCAAATATCAGAAGCTCGAATTATGTACTTAAAGAAAGAATTTCAGAATTTGAGCAAAGGTTCAATGCCTATCATGGATTATTTGGGGTGTATTAAGGCCGTCACAGACCAACTTGCTGCCTTAGGGAATAACATTTATGATAAGGAGAAGGTTCAGCAAACTTTGAATGGACTTGGGCATGATTATCATGCCTTTATTACAGCTCTTGAGGTCCTTCATGTTCTGCCTTCCTTCAACGAACTCCAAGGTAAACTTCTCCAACACGAAATGAATATGAAAAGAGTTATTGAAAGGACTGATCAAGGGAACTCCCAAAATGTGTTGTCCATGAATGTAAATTTTGGTAAGAGCCATGGGAACTCTAATCATGGTGGTCGTGGCATTCTACCAACACCACATAACCAAGGTATGTCTCCTTTGGATACTTTAAGAAACATACCAATTTGTTTTCAGTGCAACAAGAAAGAGCACATGAAGGCACAATGCTGGTCTAATCCTCAAAATAAAAACAAAGGGGTAAGACATGATTATAAACAAGGAGGACAAAGTTCTAAATCCACCATCGAAGATATGCAACAGCTATTGATGACCGCATTCTCAAAGATGACTATAAAGCAAAATGAGCAGGGAGAATGGTTCTTGGATTCAAGTGCAGCTACCCATGTGACAGGAAATGCATGTAAGTTGACTAACTTATCCCCTCATTACAGTAGAAGTTGCATTATAACAGGTGATGGAAAATCTCATCCCATTACACATATTGGAAATACACATATTCCATTATCATCTTCGTCTCTATAACTGTCTAATGTTGCTCTTGCTCCCAATATAAAAAAGAACATCATATCCATTTCTAAACTCATTGTTGATACAAGCTCTTCTGTTGAATTCACACCTTCTTCTGTCTATGTCAAGGACCTCCAAATGAAGAAAGTGTTCGCTAAAGGGGAGCGTCAAGGGAATATGTATGTCCTCAAGGAATGTCTACCTAAGGATTCATCCACTTTTGATATAGGATTGAAGACATTTTCTCTTTCTCATAATGCGTCATCAGTGCCAAGTTCTTGCCATTTTCAATCAAAAGTAAGGGGCCCTAACCATTTTTTGGAGTCTGATCTGTGGCATAATCGGTTGGGACACTGTGGTCGACATTTCATTGAAAAACTTGTCACAGATAGTCTCATTCCAAGATCAAGCTTACCTCTTACTTCAAGTGTCAAAAAATGTTCAAGTTGTGGACTTTGTAAGAGTCATGTTTTACCTTTCCATAATATAAATCAAAGGGCTTCCAAACCTTTTGAAACTATTTTTTCTGATATATGGGGGCCAGCCCCTATTGATTCCATGTCTAGTTCACGATATTATGTTTTATTCATTGACTCTTACTCACGTTTCACCTGGATTTAATTCATGAAACACAAATCAGAAGTACCCCACATATTTCTAAACTTCTATGCCATTATTCAAACCAAATTTTTCATGCAATGTGGTGCATTTTCAATGTGATGGAGGGAGAATATTCCTCACTTGATTTTATTGAATTTCTACGTGAAAAAGGGATAACTAGGCAAATCTCCTGCCCTTACACACCACGACAAAATGGTATAGTTGAGCGGAAACATCGACATATAGTTGAAAGCGCCATGAGCATGATGCATGATACTAATGTGCTCATTTCCTTGTGGACTGAAGCCTTCCATACTGCTGTATACATAATAAATTGTTTGCCTATGACACTCTTGATGCCTAAATTGTCATATTTTACACTCTTAGGCAAACAATCTGATTATAAGAACTTGAAGGTTTTTGGTTGTGTATGCTATGTTCACGTTGATGCTGCCTTGAGGAACAAGTTTCAAGACAAAGCTATTCAATGTAGATTCGTTGGATATGCTGATGAATATAAAGGTTTTCGTAGCTACGATCCAACAACTAAACGTATCAAAACTTCAAGAAATGTCATTTTTTATGAACATAGTTTTGATGATACAAATGAAATGCCTATGACCATTGAATCTTATGATCCTTGGACCAGTACACAGTTATTCAATGCAGATCCTGTTTTAGAAAATGATGTGCCTGAGGGTGAAAATCGAGAGAGATCAATACAATCGTCGGATATTGCTCAAAGTGAAAATCAAGAGGGTCCAACACAGTCATCAAGTCATCACGAAAGCAATAGTGAAGAACAGAACAACAATTTACATCGGTATTCATGTCTTATTTACAATCGACGGCTAAGGGACAGACATGCCAACAGTAAAGAAGACAATGTGCCCTACCTTAGAAGATCCCAACGCATTCGTCATCCTATTCACAGGTGGGTTAGCTATGATTCTTTATCACTTGATTTTCAATTATTCATGGCAAAAGTTAGCAATGCGAAAAAACCTACTTCATTTGATCAAGCATCAAAATCACATCATCGGAGAAAGGCTATGAGAGAAGAAATGAACGCCTTACATGGATGTGGAACATGGGAAATTGTTCCAAGGCCACACAGAAAGAATATAGTGGGCTCCAAGTGGGTATAATACAAACTTGACGACAACATAGAAAGACACAAATCAAGGTTAGTAGCAAAAGGATTTACTCAACAGTTTGGGCATGATTATGATGAGACGTTCAGTCCTGTAATCAAAATGGCAACCATTTGCATAATTATATCCCTTGCTATTAAATATGGGTGGAAGCTAAATCAATTAGACGTTAATAATGCTTTCCTTCATGGCGACTTGAAGGAAGAAGTCTTCATGGAGCAACCTCTTGGCTTTGTTGAAAATGATTCTAACAAATGAGTTTGCAAACTGAAAAAATCCCTGTATGGACTCAAGCAAGCTTCACGGTCATGGTTTGATAGTTTTTCAAACAAAATCAAGGAGTACGGATTTCGAAACAGTCCTCTCGACCATTCCCTCCTCATTTTCAAGAAAGAAAATGTTATTACCCTTCTCCTTATATATGTTGACGACATCATTATTATAGGGAGCTCAGAGAAACATATTGATGAGATAAAGGGTCTGTTAATGAGAAATTTTAAGATGAAAGACCTTGGAAGCCTGCGGTATTTTCTTGGGGTTGAAATTGACAGGCAAGGAGATCATCTTACCTTGACACAACAAAAATATACTCAACCTATTGAATAGAAACATGTATGATAGATTGTAAGCCTGCTCAAACACCAAGTGTTCTGAACCAAAGGATGAGCATAAATGATGGGGAAACATATGAAGACCCCACCAAATATCGCAGCATTGTTGGTGCTTTGCAATATTTAACATTTACCAGATGTTACCTATGCGGTAAATCAAGTGTCTCAATTTATGCATGCACCAAGGGACGTACATATGAATGCGGTTAAAAGGATACTAAGGTATCTCAAGGGAACTGTTGGAGATGGTTTAGTGTATTGTAAAGGTGAAAATGAAGCTGCTGATCATGAATTAATCACATACAGTGACGCTGATTGGGCTGAAAATCCAGATGAGAGAAGATTTATCTCTGGTTTTTCCATATTTATAGGCAAAAATTTGGTATCTTGCTGCAGGGACGACAGAAGTGACTTGGATTCGACACTTGTTAGAAGATATAGCAGAAAAAATAAAAGGTTCAGTACTAATGTGTGACAATCAAAGTGCCATCAACATTTCTTTTAATCCTATACAACATGGCTGAACAAAACACATTGAGATTGACCAGCATTTTATCAGGCAAAAGGTGGAGAATAAAGAGATAGAACCAGTTTTTGTTGGAACTAATGAACAAGCTGCTGACATATTTACTAAAGGACTAACAAAGTATCGTTTTTGGTTTTTGAAGAGCAAGTTGTTCATGGTTCAAAACCATGCACAGCTTGAGGGAGGGTGTTAAACAATGAAGATCTCGATCCTTCATCTTGATCCCAGCACGTTGAAGAAAAGTCCCTTAGGGTTTCACGTGGAGTATTTAATGTTTTTCTAATATGTGAAGAGTCTCCTAGGATTTTATGTTGTAGTTAATATCCTTGTAATATGTGAAGTCCTCTAACATTCTATGATGTAATTAATGACCTTGTAGCTTATTAAATCTCCTAGGATTCTACGATTGGAGACTCTTAGAATTCTGGAAATGGTATTATAAATAGAGGCCGTGCAGACCATTTTGGTCATGGATTCTTCTCCTCATCTTCTTTTTGTTCATTCTTTCTCTCTCTATATTCCTGCGTGAATGCTGATTTCAGAACTCAGATATTGGTGCTTGAATTTCTTTCAAGGATGAAGCCTTGAGCCACTGTGCACAACTAACTTTTGTGCTTTTTCTTCTGCAAATAAATCTTCCAACAAAATATAATTATAATACAAAATTTCCTATATCTGTTTGTGTCAGCTGGACAAGAAGGATGAAGCCTCCAGTGGCTAAGTACAGCTCATTATTGTGCTTCTTCTTTTGCAGTTAATTTTGTAAGAAAAATTGGTTGATATTAAGAAACCTTCGTACATTCATACTTTATGATGGTAAAAAACAACACAAGTCATAAGTCTATTTTAGCTCTAATTTTTTGACTAAGTGTTTTCTTCTTCTTCTTTTTTTTTTTTGCTAATAAAAAGAGAGTGCTAGAAGAAGCATGTTTTGCTTAGTGGTTGAGCTGAAAGGAGCATGATATAAGGAACTATAGAGTAATGTCCATTTCTTTTTCATTTTTTTCAATTGTTTGTAAAGCAATTTACCTTATTATTTTAGAAAAATAATGCAATTTTTTTCCCATTAAACTGCATGTTTGCAGCCTGACTTTCTATGCTCTGCCACTGGAGTAAAGAAAATTTAAGCATTCTGTTACCAGTGGCTCTTAGCAGTGAGATGAACATTTTTTGAAAACTGGTCTTGCCAAGTCTTTGTTTTTTCTCTAGATTCTGAAGATTGACATTTGCATTTAGTTAAAATGCGATTGTTGCATAATGTGTTATGTTCAGCATTGATACATGTCATGCATTTTTCCATTTAAAGAGGGTTGCATGATCTGACACTTAATTTTGATGGTTAGATGACGAGATAATTGAAGGCCCATCACGAATATCTCTTAATTGTCCCATTAGGTACACAATTGGATCCTAACTGGAAAATTTTGTTATTTATGTTTTTTAAGAGTTGCTAAAGTGACTCATATGCATGCTTATCTTTTATTAATAGCTTTCAGCGCATTGGAACCCCTGTTAAAGGGCAAAATTGTAAGCACATTCAGGTAACACCATTATTGTCAGCTATAAGTTGGACGACAATGTTCAAGTAAGCTTTAGACATTGCAATTATACAGTCAGTAACTTTTACATGTCTTCCTTATGCGGTTTGTAGTGTTTTGACTATAACAACTTTATGGAAATAAACTCAAGAAAGCCATATTGGCGCTGTCCTCACTGTAATCAGCCTACCCGCTGGAGTGATTTGCGTATTGATCAAAATATGCTGAAGGCAGGTCATTTTATAGTTTTATGTCTTCTAGACTATATTTTGATTTATGGAGATGGTTGCTAATTGAAGCAAACTGTTGTTTAGTGCAGGTGTTGACTGAGGTGGGGCAGGATGTTTCTGATGTGTTGTTTTCAAATGATGGGTCCTGGAAGCCTTGTGTTGAAAAAGATGCTCACTCAGATCTGCTTCCCCCACATTCTCCTCAATTCTCAGCTAATTCCTGCGGTGTAGTGGATTTGACAATAGAAACAGAAAGTGTGGTTGATAATGGAACAGGCTTAGAGAATTTAAATGAAAAGACAATTCAAGACGTATGCACTAATTGCAATGGCCTTGAAGCAGTTGATAGAAAACCTTCTCAAGAGATGCTTGATAGCTTGGTTCATACTGAAATTCATTCTGGGACATCGTATGTTCATCCTTCTGCAGAAACAAGCCGGAGTTTTGATGAACAAATAATGCGAGATATCTGGTTAAGGGCAACATCATCAAATTATGCCTCCAATGGTTCTGCTGTTCCTGCAGCTTCTTTGGCTGCTTCAACAGTTCCCCAGCCTAATTCAACTTATTCCAGTGGAAATCTGGTTTCTATGCCTGCAGATGCAGTTGCCATCATGCCTACCAGACAACTTGTAGATACTCCTGGTGTTTATCAACCAACTCTTTTCCCTCTGCAAAGCATATCACCTGGTATACAAGTTGCTGCTGAAGACTCCAGTGTGCACCACCCATGGATAGTTGGAAATGCTATAACCGAGCCAAGGAGGTCTTTGATACCTAGAAATGTCACCAGGTCACCTTTGGCTGTTCAGGCATTGCCAGCTCAAGGACAACTGCAAACTGCATTATCCAGAGCAAGAAGTACCCTGAATGCAAACTCAACTGTAGCCAATGGACCAGCTGCACCTTCAACTGGCCCATTGATGACAGCAAATCCAGATGTTGGGACTATGGAGATGGAACAACATCAATTGCTAAGGCCGCAAAACAATCTTTTGGGAGGTTTGGAAGTTTCATCAAGTCTTGTGCCTGTATGGTCAAACTCACAGGTTAGAATTTTTACCTTCTTTAGTATATTCTGCATGGATCTTTTTGTAAATCAGGCCCAAACAAGGCAAATACTCCAAGAATATCACTCTTGAATCTCCCACCAACTTAACAAGGTAATACGCAAGAGACCTCAAACGAGAGGAGAATAAAACATATATTGATCTCAACAAATAATACAAGATGTGGCTTAAAAAGCCATAAGCAAAATAGTGGAGAATGTGCACTATTGATAGAGGAGAGAGCCAAAGGAGAAGAGAGCTAGCCGTTGGGACTAGTTCCAACGGCTAGAATACTAGCTGTTGGGACTAGTCCCCTTTTGGGAATAACGAAAAAGAAAGGGGCAAAAAAGGGAAAATAAAAATAAGAAAAAAAGGAAAAATTACATAAGTATCCTAAGTATTCAAGTATATATATGTACATTTGGAATACATACATTCTAACACTTTTCTAATAACATTATTTAGTTTCTGTGAAGGATTTGAGGTTTTCAACAATGGTTCATGGTGCTTTTAGCGACTGATTTTAAATATTTAGTTACCTGGCAACATTCAGTAGCCAGCAGATTTCAGTTCTCCTATGTATGTGTACACAGTACGCATACACACAATTGGGCACTTACTGTTTCCAAAAAAAAGTTCTTTGCTTAATGAAGGAAAACATGAAGCAAGAGTTTTCGTGAAAAAATGTGCCCACTAATACTCAGACCAAAAAAAAAACAATGATATTCCTAAGTAATGTTTGGAAGTCCATCAGAGATTCAGAGTGTGTTTAGTTCATTTGTGAAAAGCATGGTCATTTGGAATGTAAATTTCACATTTTCTGGGGCAGCAATATCCTCTTGAGTACTCCTTTCATCTTTTGTGTACTAAAAATTCATCTTAGTGTGTTTAATTTAATTAGTTAAAAATGTATAATTGTGTACAGTACACCATAGACTACACTTTTATTGTTGCAGCAAAACTTATATAGTTGTTCGACTTTCTGCCTTTGTGTAGGGTTCTCATGCACAAAATTGATATATTTTTGTTGTCATAACTTGATAGTAGAACTCAGTTGATGACAAGAAACTTTTATTGCTTGTGTTCTTCAAGAATAAGAGAATCTCCTAAATATATACAAATTTAGTGGTGGAGCACTTATGGTCACTCCACACTCTGCATCCATGTAAGCACCCATAGTTGGTTCCATGCAGATGAAAATAGAAATAGCTTGTTAAATACAGTTGTGAATGCATTGCACGATCCATAGAGCGGCATTCACATAAAGAAAGCTGGGTGCATATTGAGTTTAGTTGCAAAATAACAAATGTGTTCAACCTTGGTGATTGAAAGATACAACAGAGCTCCTAGTAGTCAACAACAAGGCCTGAAATCCTCGAAGGGTTTCTTCTCCAAATAGTCGACAACAAGGTCTGACTTCCTCCAAGAGCTTTCTTTTATCCAATTGAACCAAGTGCTTTCTTTCATCTCTCCTCATTTTTACTCTAGGAGCTGCTGAAGTATATACAAACTAATATCTCCCCTATAAAGGCACATTAAAAGGAAATTTAGATTGTGAAATTAGATACTCTATGCAGAAACATGCAAATTCAATATCAAGGAAATAACTCAAAAAGCCTGAGCATCTCAAATTGCTTTTTAAGGAAGTCTTTAGTTTCTATGCTGCCTTCCTGGTCACTTTCTGTAACAATTGTGTCCGGCAACAACCCTGCTGGTTCTGTGATAATTATGTCATAAACAGATTATAGCAAGATATCGATACCTTTGTGAGCTTTTTTCACGAATAAATCAATGTCAGGATGATGTGATCAAAATTACAGTTTCAATATGTACTGAATTTATTAATCAACCTTGGGGGTTCGTTTGGGTTTTACTCATCTGAGGCTTTTTGCAAGTCAAGGTTCTTAATAAAAAGCCACCCTACATACATTGTGACTTGACTGGAACGAGTTGTTGACCTGCATATTTTGTTATCAACTAGTACGACTTGCTGAGCTGCAAGTTACGTCAGCCAATCCAAGTATGATCCATGGGTTTGCCAACTATGGTTTAATTGGTTCATGTTTTTGCATCTTTCTCTAGACGTTTCATTGTCTTCTTATTTTCCTATGATGAAACAATAAAATTTGTTGATCTTTCATTTATTATTTTGGTAGCTGTTGTGAGTAGAAAATTTTGTGCTGTTATTAACACTATTCTCTCTTCAATAATATGATCAGGAACGCCAGCACCATCCAAACCAACCTCTTCAATCTGTTGTTGGCCTTCCAACCATGAGCCAAGCTGGTTTACGGAATACATTGGAACAGCAAAGAATTGGTGTTCCCCCAACTCAAGTTAGCTCCTTCAAGGACCAACAAAATGTGCAATACCAACCTAACCTCAGGGTTCCTCAAACAAACAGGCAATCTGAAACTATTGTTCGGCAAGTCCCCACATTTCCACCATTACCTGTTCATCAATCCACACAATCAACTATGGGTCTGGCCACGACTTCTGGTACATTGTTGGCAATGCATCCTACCACAAATCAACAGAATATCTTGAGGAGAAATGGCATGCCAAATGCCATACCTGCTTCTTCTCATGTGACCAGGCCGGCACTATCTTCAGGGTTGTCAATCCCTATAAGTATTGATAATTCAAGAGTTTCTATGGATCAGCAGTTGATTAGCCCCATTGCATCAGTACCTATGTGTGGAACTACCATACCAGATATGGCTTCCGAGCAGGACTGGAGGCCAGCTAGGCGGATGAGAGGAAGCATAAGCCTAAGCTCGGTCAGTGGCCGTATCAATCCTGGCCTTGTAAGCCACTACCCGATGCAGCAGTATCATGGCCTGCAAGGGCAGCCAAGACCCTCCACGGTATCATCACAGCTGCCCACTGTAATTGGAAACAATCTGATGGCCCAGAGGTCTGAAAGCCATGCACGGACTGGAAATCCAGCGCCCATGATGTAAAACACTGTTGTCGCCGGGTTCAGGTCTTGAAGGTGGTGCGCGTCCTTTTTGGCATGAACTTTTCTCCCCGTCTTTCCGGCCATCCTTTGATTAAGGGAAGGCTGGACTTGCTGGTTAAATCAGTAGTGTGATTGATGACAATTTTGCCAATGTCTAGGTGAGATAGATGGTCCCACGCTGCCACTCTGCTCTGTACAGGCGTCTATTTATTGTGTCCACAGGAAAGTTGTAAAGATCGCCTCTCATCCTTTAGTTGAGATTTCTTTCTTTATTTTGAGCTGTATCTCCAGCGCTAGTCATAATTTTTAAACTCCCCCCCTCTCTCTCTCTCTCTCTCTGTCTCTCTATTTGTCTGCACTACGTGTGAGTTGATTGGTCACGGTTTTATCAGCTGTAGCCAATCTTTCTTTGCAGGCTTGTATCGCCTTGTGTAATCAGAAGGTTAAAAAATTGCAGAAGTGCCGAAAGCGCTGGTTCCCGTGATCCCATCCCATCTTATATGCCCTCAGAAATACGTTGCCATGCACTGCAATCTAACTTTCCAAGGCCACTTAAAATATTTTAGGGTAGCGATTCAAGTTATTTTTATGGATAGGAAGTCAAGTTAATTTTAAGGAGATCAAACAGTGGATATTGAGTTAAAAAAATAAAAATTCAGTTGTATTTTTCATGAGATCAGACTGAACTACCCTTTAAAATAAACAAACAAGTTTCTTAATCAAGACTTGTGGCATCTTTTTAAGGGGTATATATATATATATATATATATATATATATATATATATATATATATATATATATATATATATATAGTGGATCCCTCTAGGCTTGGATGG
>JAANDH010000570.1:81756-153868 GCA_011799765.1 Nymphaea thermarum
ATATATATATATATATATATATATATATATATATATATATATATATATATATATATATATATATATATATATATATATATATATATATATATATATATATATCCGTAGACTTTTATGTTGTTGTGAAAAACTTGACTCCTCACTAGTTTTGGCAAAACCCTAAAAATTTGCAACGACAAAATAAACCAGTACCTAAGACATTTTAATTCAACAATAAGCAATTTAACTCCATTAAAGATGGTTGAATCCACAGTGGTGACCTACTTGACAATGACACAAAAGAGGAACTGGCAGAATTCTCAAGCTTGTCCAGCGACTAATGGCAAAGTGATGCACCTAAAAACAATATCAACATTCAACAAGACACCTAACAAACTTGAAATCTAGACGCCAAAGAGATGGATTAATGCTGCAAATCTAAGATAATACATTGCCAAATAGTCCCAGCTTCAGCACAAGTTGGACTTCACAACTAGCAAAAAGAAAAGTTACTAAGCAACAAAAAAAAAACCCCACGTGCAATAGAGAAGACTAATCAACTGAAAAGTGAACCTACCACACGAAATCAGAGCTTCCTAGACCATGAATGAAGACCTCAAAGCAACTCTAAGCTCATGGCTACTACAGTAAATCACCAAAAACTTGAAAATAATGCATGTCCTTGGTGGATCTCCTAAACTGGCCCCTAAGGCGGGTCACTGTAGTGCCGCACAACGAGTTGAGCCAGCTTGAGCTCGAATTTGCTCGTCAGAACTCTACTTGTTTATAAATGAGTCGAGTTCGAGTTCTAAGAACTCAACTCGACTCGACTTCATAATGAATGTTGAAATATAATGAGGGAATAGCTGACCAAGTTAAATGAGCTAATGAGTTAGAGAACTGGTATAGGCTTTAACAAAAATGAGTTAAATGAATGAGCTTGACGCTGTATTGTACATTCGAGCTCAAGCCTATCCTATGGACCCCTCGAGCTGAGTTCAAGTTTTCTGAGTCAAGGCGAGTGTGTAGCCCTATGTCGGCGTCTAGAAGGAGTCCTTTTTAATTCCAAAAACAAGTTCTAGATCTAAGCAAACATTAAAACCACAAACATAACCTAGAGGACAATGCAAGGACTAATCCAAACCCAGCGACACCAAAGATAAATCAACCAATAACACAAAGAAAAGAAAGCAAACCAAACTATCATACACTGTTCCTAAACTACTCCAGTGGATGCAAGCAAGAGCGCCTACCTCGCAGCAGCTCGACGAGTTGAGATGCAAGACGAGCGGTTCATGGCATCTAGAAAACCTCCTGCATATCCTCTATGCCACAAATTCCTGCAGGATTTTGAATTTGCAGCTAAAATTATACCTACTTTGGAAGACTTTCTAAATTTGCAACTAGCCTAGGTATATTTCTTAAAACTTAAATGGACTTGAATCTTGAAGTAGACAAGGTCTTATCTCTGGTCCAATGTCTAATGCTATGTAGTCTGTTGCACATTTCCAAATCACTACTGAATTATGCTCCAAAGCACAAAAAATCTTTTAAAGCTTTCATTTTAACTCTGCTTTTTGCTCAAATTCAAACCTCCACTTTAACACTATAACCACATAAACACCATAAAACAGATAAATGCATGCATTTGATGCCTTTCACACATCATCATTTAACCCATTAGAGCTAAAACTAATGGCTTAACTGCAAATAGCATTTGAGGTGAAAAATCAATCAAATCAGAGAAACTTATTAAAAAACAATCCCATTATCTAAAAAGTGGCTAGACAAGAAACTACTTACAAAATTCCCACTTCAACTCAATAAAAGCCAAACTGAGTACCGCACTTAACTAGATTCCCAATTTAACACATATTATTAGTAGGGATGTCAATATATCTGATTTGAATAAGATATCCGACCGATTCGATCCGAAAAAATCAGATATGGAACAAAAAATTAATATCCGATTAAGAAATTGGATCGTATTCGGATTTAATAAATGGCATCTGACCGGATTTAGATTTGGATATACATAAATATTCTGATCGGATTCGGATACGGATTTGAATCGGATTCATTTTTAGACAAATATCCTCTATCTAATGCTATTAAATTTTGAAAATTGGCAAAATCCGGTTCAAAAATCGGATTTGGATTCGGATATAAATATAAAAAATGGATTTGGATCGGATTTGGATTGTAAAATTGGATTTCGGATTTGAATATAACTTTTCTTTATTTGAATTCAAATCCCAATATGTGTATATCTGAAAAACCGGATGTGATTAAGGATATATCCGATCGAATCCGATCCGTTGACATCCCTAATTATTTTAGAGACCATAGCAAAGAATAAAAATACAATAAAGCAGCAACAACCTGTTCTAAGTTTTTTTTTTTCTCATCTTCTAAGTTCTAGAATGTAAGAAAGAAGCCGAAGATGAGTTGCATGCTTTTAAAATGTGATTCCTATGGGAGGATGTTTTGCTCGTACTAGAGATTTTTGATGTATAATCATGTCCACATATTAGTTTTATTTTGTTTTCTCCTTACTAATTAGTAAGGCATTTATATGAGAAAACAATATAGATCATTCTTTACGAAAAGTCAACATATTTCTTAAAGAAAGCTGGAGATTATAAAAAGCTCTTCCAAGACAGCATGAAAGGAAAATGAGAGAGTGCAAGGAAGCTTTCAGAATAATGCACATTTAGAAACACATTGGCTTTACCAACTAGCTCCTTTCTCCTCAACCCATAGAATGGTTAGTATCCATGTTCAAGAAGAAGCTAAGATAAGTTGAGACAATCTTTCTTGACAATGGTAGTGATGGTCCCAGTTTTTAAAGAAGACCAAAAAATACAACTGGTGGACACCCCAAACTTGGGGATAATACTGATTTTAAGAGATGATCTTTGAATGAAAATAATTGTAAATGATCCTACTTGTGCATTTACTTGGTCTAACAATAGGCTAGGGCAAGGCAATGAAGTGTGGCGTCGACTGGGTAATGATCAACTTTTAATAGATATAAAATTTGGACATGTAGTTCTCTCTTAGAGCCTTGCCAAGGTGTACCTCAGATCATAGTGCTCTAATTCTATCTGTGGAGGACAAATCCAGACTCATATACAGGAAATGTTTGTTCAGACTCTTTAACTGATCAAAACTTAGAAATGAATGTGAAGTGATTATAATGGAGAGTTGGAGCGTAAGAGCGATTGGGTGTAAAATTATCCATTTGCTTAACAAACTTGAGAACAAAAAAAAAATCTCTTGCTTGGTGGAACGATTATCATCTAGGTAATTGGTAAGGATTTAGAAAAGGGTAGAACTATGCCTCCTTTATGACATAAATTATGTACATACACTCAATGGGGAGCTCCGCCTAACGTTAAGGAAGAGAAGCAACGAAAACAACAAACAAGAACAGGATGAGCGTTGGATGGCAATAAGAATCCTTCATCTTCTTATTAATATGTTCAGAACAAGCAAGCTGAAAAACAGCATTCAATCATACAGGTTAATGGAGCTAGGGTGGACAAGCTGCACCAAATCCATGAGATCTACACAGATTTTTCCATAGAATTTCTTAGTTATATGGAGCACATCATATCTTTAACGACATCGTGGATGTCCCTCCTATTTCCTAACAAGAAAATGATGAGTTGAAAAAACCTATGTAGGCTGAAAGGTCAGACATTTTTTTCGACATGGCTATTGGGCAATCCTTGGGGCCTTACAGCTTTAATGTGAATTTTACGAATGATATTAGCACATAATTAGGACAATGTAGTAGATAGTGATTTTCTTAGATCAGGCAGGTTGGTAAGACAAATGAACATGGTACACAACGTCCTCATGCTAAATTCTGGGGTGCTGTTTTCTTAAGGGGGCGTTTGATGCCCTGGAATTACACTGTTCACTGGGAAAAATATTTCAAAAATTTGAAATTTTTCCGGGTCATCAAACTCGGATTTTTTTTTAAGACCGTTGAAGCTGGAATCGGGAATATTATTCCGGAAAAATATTTCCGCCCGGAGGGGTGGAAACATTTTTCCAGAATTATTTTTTTGCCCGTTAGGGCTCTTCGCGCTGGGTTCGTCTTCTCATCTTCTTCCTCGCCGCTGCCTCACGCTGCGTCGTCTTCCTTTCTCATGACAGAGAGAATAAGGAAAATCTTTAGAACAATTGATGATGATCAAGGGACATTAATTCCCCAACGAGTTATACAAGACTAAAATTTTCTTGTCCATGAACTGAGGAACAACTTGTCGGTGTTGATGAAATTAGATATTTCTAAAGCATATAATAGGGTGCGGTGGAGTCTTTGAGAGAGGTTATGTCATTTGGGGTTTTGTAATGAATGGATTGAGAAATGTACAACATGTATCTCTTATGTTAGTTGTCAATGGGAAGGAAGGACAATATTTCGAAAGCAACCATGGTGTTCACCAAGGAGTCCATTATCTCATTTTTATTATTATGGTCTAGAAAATTAAGATGGGAAGCTAATTGCATGAAAAATATTCTCCCAAAAATTAAAGAGGCATAATGATATGGTTTTATGTTGTAATGTGAGTATGGAGTCGTCAGTTTGTATGGAGTCTATCTTTATAGGAACTCAAACTAAAAGCTGGATTGACTATTAATCCCCTTAAATTAGTCATTGTGTCGTTCAATATGCTGAAACCAAATTGCAGTGAGACTGCTTCTACCATGGGTTGGAATTGGGCTTCCCTTCATAGGGGATTAGTTGTTAGCGTGAAGGAAGAACAATATTTTGAAAGCAACCATGGTATTGACTAAGGATATCCATTATCTCATTTTTATTATTATGGTCTAGAAGATTAAGATGGGAAGCTAATTGTATGAAAAATATTACTTATGGTTTATATTGTAATGTGAGTATGGAATCAGAAGGATGATTTTTTAATTACAAACTCAACAGATCTAATGCTATCCTCTGGTCAAATTCCGATCATCGGAAATTCGCTTCTGATCAGACAATTCTGTCACGACTGTTTCAGAACCCGTAACCTGTCTTCTTCGCACAACAGCTTGATCTGCTGAATCAAACTCCTCCGTAGCTCAACGCAGATGTAAATTCAGTGAACATGATCACAATACGTCGAATTAAGATTGATTCAACCAGATAAAATATCAATCTAAGCCAGACGTTAGGCGATCTGCCGTATTCAGCAGTCGGCCTCGCCTGATCTTGTCAGCACCTAATCTCTTGCTCAATCCTTCGATCTAGGATGGATCTAATCGATCTGCTCCTTGCGTTAGACGAGATGTTCTCGAATCGCTCTGAGTGTGAGCTTCAGTTCCCTCTTTTGATCGGATTAACAGATCAATCCTCGGTAAAGAATCTACGGAGTGATGATTCTTACCGGTAGAGTTGATCTCCGACTGTCGTGCAGCAGTCAGATCGATCGGTGTCTTGGCTCACGATCAGATTTGTCCTTCCTCCGTCCTAGCCTCTACTAGTCGCTCCTGTGATGAAGAACGTCTGCACCTTGGTCCGAATTCACTCAACTACTCAGAAATGACGCAACTACTCAGAAATGACATCGTCTGCAGTTCTGGTGGAGTTCCCAGCTCCTCCTCTCTGGTTCTACACACGGTATTCCTTCTCCGGTGAGTGTTCCTCGTCGGCTAAGACTTTGGCACCACAATCCAGTGGCCTGGCCCTCACGTGGGAGTAAATATCAATTTTATTGATTCAAATGTCAAAAGTTACAAACTTTGGCGCAGTCTCCAATTTATATACTACTGAACTGTCTCGGGTGCCACCCGGTGTCTCGGACTGAGACAAGTACCAAACCTGTAATGACTCAACAACATAGAAAACACTTGCAATGACTCGGTCTGGGCTTGAACCCAGCCGCGACGCGCTGAGGTTAGCCTAAGATCTTGCTAGCTAAACCTGATCCTGACGCACACTTGGTTGCGCCTAGTCTGACTCAGCTCCTTTCAGTTGACGCAGTCTTCTTCTGCTTGACCCGTCCATCTCTGATCTTCGTCCCTGATCTGCTGTCTGCTGGGCCGTTGTGTGCTTATCCCTCGGCATCGTCGGCTATACGTACGCATAATACCCCCACTCTGCGATAGCCCCTCTTCTTCTGTTCGCGTTCCCATTGGGTGTGCATCAACTCCACCCTCCTCGAACTGAGCTTGTCCTCAAGGTCGTACATGAGAAAAACGCTGTACTAATTCCTCTAATACTTCCCATGAAGTTCATCTGCCCCTCCCATTCCACCAACACCTCTAATCTTTGTTGGCCTCCATGCTCTACCTGTCTATGCCGTAATATTCGTTGGGAAACTGGTTGCTGCCCTGTCATGTCCTCAATCTGATTCATAATGCGTTTTCAGTCTTGACACATGGAAGACTGGGTGTACCTTTGCCTCAGCCGGTAAGGCTAGCATATAAGCATCTTTCCCTATCCATTGGATTACCTTGAAGGGTCCATTGTATTTTGGTAACAATTTGGAATAGGGCTGACCCATGAGTGAACGTTGCCTCATAGCCAATCTTTTCAGCCAAACATAATCGCCAACTGAAAATTCTCTATCTTTTCGACCTTTATTGTACTCATTCGGTTTTGAGCTTTGGCCATGTTCTTCTGAAGAGAGTCCACGATTTCATTTCGGTTGCAGAATTCACAATCAATCAATTCACAGTCAATCATATCATCACTTGTCATACATAGTGTGGTATGGAATGAGGTGGATACCCATAGAGAGCCTCATATGGACTGATCCCAATAGTAGAGTAAGTGCTGGAATTGTAGGACCATTCGGCCCAAGCTAGAAGTCTAACCCAAGTCGTTGGTCTTTCTCCCATGAAGCATGGGAAGTATGTTTCTGATGTCCTATTAGCCAGCCTCATCAACTCCTTCCAAAAATTACTCAAAAAAATGGAGTCATGATCGCATACTATGGTATGAGGTATACCATGCAATTTCCCCACATAATCTTGATAAACCTTGGCCACTATTGGGCCATTGTAATGACGTGGAAGAGAGGCGAAATGACTATATTTTGTTAACCTATTGACCACAACTATAACCACTTCTTTGCCTTCTACCTTAGGTAGAGCCTCTATAAAGTCCATGGATATATCAACCCATGGCTGTTGCGGAATAGGCAATGGACATAAGTGCCCGGACGGTTTTACATTTTCACTCTTTTCCCTTTGACAAATTTGTTATCGTTGAATATAGGCTCGTATCTCAGTCTTCATGCCTTCCCACTAGAATTGGCTTTTGACTCGTGCTAGAGTCTTGGCCACTCCTTCATGCCCAACTATCACGGTGTCATGAAAGTGTTGTATTAGCTCTCGGGTAAGCTCGGACCGTTTTGGTATGGTTGTCTTACCATTTCGACATAGTATGTTGCCTTCAACCGAATAATGTGGGATAGAATCTGCCTTTTGTTCCAATGTTGTTTTCATCAATCTAAGGTTCTCAACCAAGTCTTGCTCAAGTGCAATCCTTTTCCATAGGTTTGTGCTAATCATGGATAATGTCATCAAGTTTTCGCCCACCCGTGATAGTGAATCGGCTGCGGTATTGTCCAGCCCCTTCTTGTATTCTACTACAAAGTCATACCCCATGAGTTTGGCAAGCCAACTTACTGGATTGGAGTGCTTACTCTTTGGTTCATGAGATATGTCAAACTATTATGGTCAGTCCAGACCACAAACTTGCACCCAAGCACATAGGGTCACCACTTCTCAACCGCGAGCACAATCGCCAAGAGTTCTTTCTCATATGTAGATAAAGGCTTCACTCGGCTAGTCAAAGCCTTGGACATGTATGCTATAGAGTGTCCCTCTTGGCCGAGGACTGCCCCAACGCCTACTTCACTTGCATTTGTTTCAATCACAAATTCTTTCTCAAAGTTTGGCAATGTTAAAATGGGTGCCGATAAGAGTGCATTCTTGAGCTTGTTGAATGTTTCATTAGCTTTTTCAGTCCAAATGAATGGCCCTTTCTTGAGCATATAAGCTATGGACCCGTAACCCTGTATGAAACGCCTATAATAGCCTATGAGGCCAACAAAACCTCTTAGGCCCTTTGCATCTTTCGGTTTTGGTCATTTCTCAACTGCCTCAAGTTTGTCCGGTTTAGCTCTAACCCCTTCATGTGACACTATGTGTCCAAGATATCCCACCAAAGTTTGTCCAAATGCGCACTTTGACATTTTCGCATATAGTTGATTGTCTTTGAGGATTTGTAAAACCGTCTCCAAGTGCCTTGTGCTCTGCTCTAGGCTCAAGCTGTAGACTAAAATGTTGTCAAAAAACACTAGCACACACTCTCTCAAATAGGCCCTAAACAAGTCGTTCATACACCATTAGAATGTAGCCAGTGCATTTGTAAGGCCAAAGGGCATTACCAAGAATTCGTAATGCCCATCATGTGTGCAAAAGGCTGTTTTTGGTATATCCATCTCCTCCATATGGATTTGATGACAACCAGCTCCCAAATCCATCTTTGAAAAGTATGTTGCTCCAGCCAACTCATCGAGGAGTTCATCTATCACGGGTATAGGTGTTTGTCCTTCACGATGACATCGTTTAGAGCACCATAGTATACGCAAAACCTTCAAGACCCATCTTTCTTCTTTACTAGCAACACCGGTGAAGAAAATGGACTATTGCTTGGCCTTATGACTCCACTTTCCAGCATTTCCTTGACTAGATGTTCAATTTCAGTTTTTTTGACAATGTGTATATCAATACGGTCTAACACAAACCGCTTCAGCCCCTTTCATGAGTGTTATCCGATGGTCGTGTGATCTCCTTGGAGGCAAGCTCTTAAGCTCCTCAAATACTCCCGGAAACTGATCTAGAATATGTTGCACACATTCTAAGTCTTAGGAACAGCATCTTTGACCATAGTAACCAGCCACATGCCGGTTGTTGTGCTATTAATGCTTTCATGGCCACTTTCGGTTCCACATGAGTTCGAATGGTTGTTAACGTCTCTTGCCTTTCACCACCCTCCTTTGGAAAGGACATTGTCATTTCCTCAAAATCCCAAGTGATTCGACCTAGGGTCCTCATCCATTGTACACCCAAAACTATGTCTACTCCTTCAATTGGCAAGACAAATAGATCAACCGTGAAGGGTACTCGTGCATGACAAGTTTAACGTCCTTGCATATCTTGTTACAAGGAAAACTTCGACCCATCCCCTACCATGACATTGAAAGCCACTTGCGGATTTGGCTGACAACCAATGCTTTGAACTGTTGAAGTGCTCATAAAATTATGTGTAGCACTGGTGTCAAGAAGAACAATAACGTGGTGCTTGCTGATTCGTCCTCTCACTTTCATCAAATTTGGGCCATTAGGATTAGTCAACATTTGACATAACCCTTCCTTCAACTCAGTCAAATCATGCTCATAGATACCACTGGTTGCCTTCCCGGTTTCTTCTTGGTCTGATTGCTCACCCTCATATTCATCAAAATCGTCAATGAGTATGAACAATTTTCGCTCCTTGCAAATATGCCCCTTAAACCATTTTTCATCACAATGATAGCATAATCATTTTGCCATCCTCTCATTACGTTCTTCTCGCGTGATGTAATGCTTCTTAGGTATATTATTTCTGGGCTGTGATATCTCTTTTGATCTTGGTTTTGGTTTATTTTCAGGTGGTATGGCCTGGTGTAGATCAAACCGTTTTTCTTGTTTTGGAGAGCTCGTTTCCGTGCCATCTTTTCTTCTTTGTGTCGGGCAACTTTCATACGTGTTTTTAAGTCACGGGATTCTTGGGCAAGCACGGCCAACTGAATATCACGTTGCAATCCCCCCACGAAAGCTCCTACTAAAGCTTCTTCATCCCAACCCCTTACTTGGTATGATAGACTTTCAAACTTGTGTTGATAGTCCAACACCGTCTCTGTTTGAGTGAGATTCTTTAACTGCATATTGAAATCTGTAAATCTGGAATCTTCAAACCTACTCATCAGCTCACTCTTGAACTGATCCCACGTTTGATCCGGTTCTCTACGGTTGATCCATTGGAACCACTCCAAGGCTTCCCCTTCAAAGTACATCGTAGCGTAAGTAATTTTTTGATCTTGTGGTATGCCTTGTCACTGAAAATACCTCTCAGCCTTGAAAACCCATTCATGAGTTTTCTGCCCACTAAATCTCAGAAATTCGATCTTTAGTGTTGGGGCCCTTGCATCAACATGATTGTGGTTTTCTCTCCCTTGACGCCCTACCGGTTGTCTCCTTTCATCACCCGGCCTATGTGCTTCCTCAAGGTCCTCCAAACTGGTATATGATGATCATGTACTGTTGGTAGATGGCGTTCCCCTTGAGATTCAACCCTAGGATTAGGTTGATCTAGCCCTTCACGCCTATCTCCCAAACTCGGCACTCCCTTAGACCGATTTATTAATTTTTTTAACTCTTCAAGTATGTTAATAGCTATCGATCCCTCATGATCATTTTGCTTATCATAAGACGTGCTAGGCGAATTAGATCTGGCTTTGCCATGATTCTCACGGTTTATCACACTTTGTGTAGTCTTTTCAACCTGCTCAATGCATTGCCTGAGCTGCTGATTTGAAATAGTCACCGCAGTAATCAAGTGCATCATTCGGTCCCAGCTTGCTGTCTATGCCATTTATATTGTTGTCTATTCCATTCATCTTTCTCTCCATCTGAGCTATCTTCTCATTTTCGGAATCTAACTCTGCAACAACTTCATCATCTTGAGGAATCACCTCGGCTTCTGGCTGCTTGCCTTTTCTTACCATGGATGTGTCAAAATACCCCAAAGCAGCTCTGATACCACTTGATGCGACCTGCCCTTGTAGCTGTTAAATGAACACCAATTTCAGTCGCTTCCCAAGTCGGACAGCGGCCCCGACTGAAATTTAACCCCTACTACTGGAATACAAGGATAGATTTTCCTCCCCAAGTCTTCTCCTACTACAATCAATAATTGTGCGTGAGACTTTACAAGCATTAACGATACACTTTTAGCTCTCTTCCTCACTCAACATCCATTCATCCTTCCATACATACAATTCCTAGAACGAGCAATTCACACCCTTCGCCCTAGGTAAATCCAGCAGCTTGGGAATGTGTCCTCTGCTAAATGAGCTTTGGAGGATTCCCTATTGGCTGCAAACCCAAAGGTTGGCTGGAAGTGAAATACACCCTCCCACGCAGCTATAGGAGCTTTCGACTGTACCTCGCTGGAGCCAGTCCAGCGTTCACTGAGGAGAGAAGGCCAAAGCTTCCTTGGTATTCAGCAATCTCCTCCTTAGTCAGCTGTTACAGTCGTTTTCCAGCCGAGATCGTCTTCTTCAGATTCACCTCATCTCAACAAGAATACAGTATATTAAGAACTGATAAACTAGAAGTACAAAGAAGGAAGGAGGTTCTGCACCTCATCGAATAGTGTATGGAACCCCTGTTGATTATGGTATAGGGGGTAGCAGACGCTGGTTAGACGCCAGCGTACGTCTCTTCCAGGATCCGCTCCTCAGCAGCACGATGATCTTCCTGCTGAACAGTCCCTCCTCGTTGCTGTTTTTTGTCACAGACACTAGCAAAATTCGCAGTCACCGTAGGCAAGATTACAGTGATGGCATGGAGATCTCAGGAGGTAAGGAGCGTCACCAAGGATGGAATTAACCCCTCTTGAATGACGGAATAGGGGGAAGCAGGTGCCCCATTCAGCGCCAGCAGCGCGCTCTTCAGAAATACAGGTTTAGCTCAGGAACCAGCTCTCCACAGCAGCTAGCAGCAATCGATCAGAGAATTGATTTCACCCAAATCTTCAATAGAAGTTGGGGAAACTGGCGAGAGAATCACTCTCGCAGGTGTGAAATCAGCGTCAGATCTTTGCTGCTTCAAAAATTCATATCCCAGCGTACAGATGTCCAAAAATTGTGAAATCTAGTTTGGAAAAAAGCTAAGATCTGGAGGATTAGACGCTTCAAAATCTAGCTCCAAAGTCGCTTCCAGCAGATGACTCGATGAGCTTGAAGTTGCCCCTAATTTTGCCTGAATCAGCTTGTCATTGGGTTCAGACGATGTTCTGGAGTTAGTCTCCTTCAAAAAAATTCACCAGAATTCGACCGTAGCTCGGATTGGGCTGAAATTTGGATCAGTGATAGCCACGATGTTGGGGATCAAACGCCCAAAGTTTCAGATCCTAGTTCGCTTTCAATGAGGCACTCGTTGAGGATGAAATCCGGCCCCAATTCTAGTCGTCACAGGAACAGCGCCGCCGATTTCCGCCAATCACCACCGCGATTCCAATCGGCTCCGATTGACTGGTCAATTCAACTCCAGTTGAGCTCAAAATTCATCAAAAGGATGATCTATTAGTTACGAACTCAACGGATCTAATGTCGTCCTCTGGTTGGATTCCGATCACCAAAAATTCGCTTCTGATCAGGCAATTCTGTCACGACTGTTTTAGAACCTGTAACCTGTCTTCTTCGCACAGCAGCTTGATCTGCTGAATCAAACTCCCCTGTAGCTCGACGCAGATGTAAATTCAGCAAGCATGATCACAGTAAGTCGAATTAAGATCAATTCAACCAGAGAAAAGATCGATCTAATCCAGACGTTAGGTGATCTGTTGTATTCAGCAGTTGGTCTCGACTGATCCTGTCAGCACCTAATCTCTTTCTCAATCCTTCGATCTAGGATGGATCTGATCGATCTACTCCTCGTTAGACAAGATTGTCTCGAATCGCTCAGAGTGTCAGCTTCAATTCCCTCTTTTGATCGGATTAACAGATCAATCCCCGGTAAATAATCTACGGAGTGAGGATTCTTACCGGTAGAGTTGATCTCCGGCTGTCGTGCAGCAGTATGCAAATAATCAGATCGATCGGCGTCTTGGCTCACGATCAGATCTGTCCTTCCTCTGTCGTGGCCTCTAGACGCTCCTGTGATGAAGAACGTCTGCACCTTGGTCCGAATTCGCTCAGCTACTCAGAAATGACGTCGTCTGCAGTTCTGGTGGAGTTCCCGGCTCCTCCTCTCTGGTTCTGCACACGGTATTCCTTCTCCGGTGAGTGTTCCTCGTCGGCTAAGACTTTGGCACCACAATCCAGTGGCCTGGCCCTCACGCGGGAGTAAATATCAATTTTATTGATTCAAATGTCAAAAGTTACAAACTTTGGCGCAGTCTCCAATTTATATATACTACTGGACTGTTTCGGGTGCCACCCGCTGTCTCGGACTGAGACAAGTACAAAACTTGTAATGACTCAACAAAATAGAAAACACTTATAATGACTCGGCCTGGGCTTGAACCCAGCCGCGACGCGCCCAGGTTAGTCTGAGCTGCTAGCTACACCTAATCTTGACGCACACTTGGATTCTGACTCATCTTCTTTCAGTTGACGCAGTCTTCTTCTGCCTGAACTGTCCATCTCTGATCTTCGTCCCTGATGAAAGACTCTTTAATGTCGTTCATTTCCTATTCATAATAATAAATGCGGGCCAGGCCATGTCACGAAGGCACGTAACGTCGTTGATGAACACCTTAAGATTTATGTGTCACATTATATTTTAATATGTTTTGACAAATTTCATTTGCTTCTATATAGGTCATGCATTCCCCTCTTATGGGCATAACATGGAAGTCGGGCTCCATGTCCATACTTGTACAAAGGGGTTGCTTTCATTTAGAAATAATGCTTTCACTGAGCTGGAGTAGGAATGTAAACCAAGCGAGCCTAGCTCAGTTCGAGTCCGATATTTGCTCAACTTGAGCTCGAGTCGAGCTTTATGAGGTGGAGTTGGAGTTAGACTTGGTAAAGTTTATGTCACTTGATTCATATGTGTACATTTTTTCTTTAAATGAGAACGAAAACCATAAAGGGATGTTAAAATTCATAAAAAGTACGGACAAATAGGGAACATATGAGCCAAGTCGAGCTCGTATAGCCCAAATTTGAATCCTTTGTAACTGGAGTTTTAACTCAAGCTCAACCTTCAATTAAACAAGTCGAACTCAAGTCGAGCTTACACGAGCGAGTTCGAGCCGAACCCAAATTAACTAGATATGAGGCTATCAAACAATAGCTAGGAAATGGATAGGTTGTGGAGGCACCCTTTGCTTCATTTCTTAGTTAGCAGGTGATCAGAAAACAAATAATTGACTGAAAAAGGAGACAATGGAAGGAAAAATTAGAAAACAGAAAGTCGTCTACTAGTTAGAAAAAGAAGCAGGAGGAGACCAGGGATCACTTGAAATGGACAACCATAGATTAAATTTTCTTTGCTTCCCAACCAGCCCATTTACCAATGGGCATGACGGCCCTTTGTTTCTTGAGGAAAAGAAAGGGAAATGACATCAATGAAAAATGTCATGAATGGAGGCCTGCCAAGATTCCAAATGACCAAAATGCCCTTGCTTTGGGGAAGGAAAACCAATTTCACCATAAGGGCAAAATTGAAAAGAGAGAAGCTTTTCAAAATGACCAAAGTACCCTCCCTCACTTTTTATAAAATGACCAGAATACCCCTCAAGTAAGATTCTGTTGTGAAAGGACATGTATACCGACATATTCACAGGGAGGCATGTGAAGCCGTAGATAAAAACCAACCACAGCAAATTGGCTTGTTATTGCATCCAATCAACACCTCAGTTCCTCATAAACCCAGTTTGCTGCGGAACTTACAAGCCAATGGTAATGAGAAGAAATATTAAATAGATTGCAAGTTCTGCCTAGATTAATAAATTTTTTACTCATAGAACTTCTTCAATTGTTGTCAATGACTTTACAAATAACTGACAATTTCAAGAGAAAAAGTGGCATTTATGATTTACGAAGATGAGTTTTTTTTTTTAAAAAAAAATCAAAATCAAAATGTTAGGTAAAAATGCAAGCTAATAAGTATTATATTGCATTTAGGAGACTACGTTAAATGCCCAAAATAAGAGGCAATAAAACAATGAAACAAAAGTTGCAAAAAATAAAATAAAAAATAATTGATAAAATCATGTTAAAATCACGATAATTTGATTTTTAACGATTTTTTCAAAGTATCATAATATTTTACTTTTTCGTTTTATTCATTTTTAGTTAATATCATGATATTTTTTAAAATATCACGATATTTGTGGATATGATAAGGACCCAAAATTGTTGAATCTAAAGATACACACCAATTATTAACTTCTTTAACAATTGGTTCACACTGTGATTTAGGTGACAAGAATGGTCTCAGTGGAATGGTTGAGTTGTCCAAACCTGAAAAAATAATAAATAAAAGTCAGTTAGAATTGGATCCGGGTTGTTGGTTTCGTTAGTCGGGTTGGACCAGCCCGGTTCCGTTTGAGGTAACGCCCGTTTCACAAACGTTCCAGAGAACTCGGCTGCAATCAGCCAAAAGAGCCCGAGGATAAATTCCATGAGAGGGCACTTAAAGTAAGTATGCACAAAGACAAGGACTTCTCGGGCGAATTCAGATCCCCCCTATAAAGAGTCCCTCTTGCCTGGTTCCGTGTTCTTCTCCGTCCATTCATTCTCTTGCTTGACTTTCTTGACGACCTGCGGAGAGGGAGGGAGGGAGGGAGAGAGAGAGAGAGGGATAGACAGTGCGAGGGTTTATCTGTCGTAGATTTTGGGGGAGGGCATGGCAGGGGAGTTGGAGAAGAGGGCGTCGGAGGCCTTCCTGGACGATAACTTCGAACTCGCCCTGGAGCTCTACACGCAGGCGCTGTCGTTGGACGGGCAGAACGCCAACCTCTTGGCTAATCGGGCACAGGTCCACATTAAGCTCGAAAGATTCACAGGTTTCTTGGCCTCTTTCGTTTCGATTCTTACTTTTATTGTTGGAATTCTCAGTTCCAGTACTCCCTTTATAGTTAGGGTTCCGAGCCTGATTTTTCTGGCTTTTCTCGCCTTATGTACGTGCTGCTGCTCTGTTTCCACTTTGGCTTGACACGATCTGCTCCTTGGTAGCGGTTCCTCGTGGTATATTGATATGGATATCAACTGGCGATCTTCTTAATCTTTGTCTCTGTATTTGAATTCTAGGACATGGTGGATAGAAATAACATCACTCGTTTATAGTTTTTCTTAGGTGTGCAATTCCGGTCCTTGGTTAATATACTTATTCGGACCGGAGATTGAATTTTACATGCGACTCAATTGTGTCACACTATAATATTGCTTATATTAACATAGATCGTTGTTTGGCCCTTTGTACCACGATGCTTCTAATTAACAAAGATCATGTATTGAGATGATAGAGTCAATCGCTTTTAGATGTAAAACGCTGCTTGATTTTGTGTTCATTTTATGACTCACCTCAAGTTGTAGGTAAACGTTCCCTAATTTTAGAGACAAGGCATTTGGTTTAGGTGAAGAAGAGTGTTGATTGAATTACATTATATATTTGAATGTCGTTTCTTTGGGTCGAGATACACATTTTAACAGTTCAATTGGTTAATCACATTTCTGGCAACCCTTAGTTTTAAGGGTTGCCTTTAGGTTTTAGGAGGATACACTTAGGTGAGGTTTAATCAAACTTCTTTGCATTTATTGATCAAGGAGGACCTAATTTTAACCTGTTTAGTTCCAGGATGTTGCTGGCAATGATGCTTTGTAGGTTGCATGTGTATGAGGATTCCATGAGGCTTGGACAATTGATGAACTTTAGATGATAAAAAATGTGATAAGTTAAGACTTGTTCCATACTAAGATTTTTAAAATCATGAAAATTGATCAGTATTCAAACGTGATTTTTTTTTTCATCTTATCCCACTCCCAAAATTTGAATGTCGCGGCAAACTTATTTGGTAACTCTCTTGTGTCATCTCCAACAGAAGTGGGCAGAGAGATGAATAATGGACTCGGATTGGTTTGTTTGTTGAATTTGGATGTTTAAGTGATGTTTTTGGTTGAAAATTTGTAAAAAATGTGGTCTAGGAAGCATGTAGGTGTGGTGTTCAGGTTCGACATCTTAAAAACCATGGGTATGGGTCCCGCATATGAAATTGTCCCAAAAAAAACCTAGCAAAAACAATTAATAAACTATGATGTTAACAGTAACTAAAAAAAAAAGGCAATTTGTTTGTTGCTGCGCTTGAGCTGCACCCAAACCTGAGTCGTGTCCACTCGGGGGGGTTGGCGACCTTTTTGAAGAGTACTAGGAACCAGTTTACATGTAACTCTAAGTGAATCTGAATTCTTGATTGATTTTCGGTCAGATGTTACAACAATTTTAGGCGAAATGCGAGAAAAGTTTGTGAAACTTAAAGCAAATAAACTAGTAAACAAACAAATCAATACTGGATTGATTGTCTAAAACGGAAGATTTTAGTGAAAAGCTATTGATGATTTTCCATCAGATGCTTTGAAGAGAACTATATGAAACTTAGAACAGATAGATAAATGAATAAATAAACAACTAAATAGTAGATGATGTATCAAAATGAAAGATTTTAGCAGAAGAATTGTAAAATAAATAGACAACTAAAATTATTAATTCCATTGTTTTGTAGTTTTTGTATATTATGCAATGTTGTAAAAAGCGTATCGTAAGGCGTATCGGTCGGGCTTTAAGATACGCCGTATCGTAACGTATCGTAACTGTATCGTAAATTTTTAAAAAATAATAAATCAGAAAAAAATTAAAAAAATCGGAAAATTCATAAAAAAATCAGAAAAAATTAAAAATAATAAATTCTTCATAGAAAACATGGTTTAGTCTTTTAGATAATGATAGACTTATTATTTTGCTAAATGTTATAAACTTACGCGTTCACGGTTCATCATTCATACTTCGTAGACATCAAAATTCATAACAATATCATTCTTTTTCATCTTTATCTTCATGGTTTAAAAAAAACCATTTCCTCTCAATGGGAATCAGCCACCCATGCACAAATCCATGGTTTAATAGATGATTTCACGGTGACAATCGATGATTTCACAATGGAAATCAATGATTTCCCTCTAAAGCGGTACAATCTATAGATTAGAAATGAGGGAGGGGTGGGTTTTTATAAAAAAAAACTCGAAAAAATGTGGTTCAAGTCTCCTTTTTAGAAAGCAGCCCGTATCGCACCGTATCGTACGATACGGGGGCCCGTATCACACGTATTGTACGATACAGGTACGATACACCCCCATTTGCGATACAGGGGGTGTATTGTATCGTATTTTGCAAACGATACGTATCGTACGATACGGCCCCGTATCGTACGATACGTACAACACTGATATTATGTGAACTTATCATGCAACTCTTATGGAGTTTGCTTCTTTCTCATTGTTTCTAACTTGTCAAAACGTATGTCGTATCAATGGGCAAGTTTGTGGCCTTAATTTAGATCATTGTCACATATATCGTTTACAGGTATTATACAGTGAGTTATTTCTCGTGTATAATATGGCAAAATTATATTTCTTGGGAAAATCTCAATATTTTTTTTAAATTAAAAATTTGAAAAAATCCTAAAAATAGGTAAAAGTAAAATAAATAAAAAAATAGTAAGACATAATGATTAGATAAATAAAATCATAAACATGACAGGATGTGGGTGAAAAATAGTATATTAAAGGTATATAATAGCTATGTGTAGGATGACGATGCAATTTGGTACCCGTGCTAGTTCCAATTTACTCAGCCACATGATGTAAAGGCTGAGTTAATGAAGGAGTTTATACTTCATACTATGGGATTAGGGAATTTAAATTATTAATATATACATTTATAATATATATAATAGTTGTTTTCCACTTGTTGAACATATATATTAAGTTATATAAGACATTCAATTATTCAAATATCTTATATAATATAAAATTATAAATTATATAATATTTGTTTTATATTACATGGTTAGTAGGTGCGCCTAGGCACTAGGTGCAGCCCGTTGCCCAGGCTGCGCCTGACGACTTTAACAATGTAGTTCTCGATATTGTCACCAATTTTGACAATATTATGGAAACAGCTCATCACATTTTTTTAGCTAAAGTAGCTTTAGTTGATACCATTAGGAAAATATTGCAATATTGTCAAAATAATCCAAGAAACAACTATCAGGATATTATCATGGCAATATCACAATGTTTTTTCCTGTATATGTGTGTGTGTATACATATATAAAGTTTACCTTTTTCGTTTTTCTTCCCTCGATAATTTGAAAAAAATGAATGTTTGATAGTTTCAGAGGGATGGTCAGAAACTCATAATTTCAGAACTCTATTAGTCTTTAATTTTTTGTGATTTCTTGAACTCTTGAGAGAAAAGCAGATGAGAACTTGGCAAGAAAATGAGTAGATGTTTTTAGCATGGCTGTCTTGTCAAAATAGAACCCACGAAGGTTAAGGGAGTAAGGTTTTGTTTTGGTGTTCAACTTTGATATGCTTTGGTTTGTGTTCATTGTCTTCCTAATAGAACCATCTCTGCTGGACTAGCAGTCCATGACTCCATACAGAAAACTCAACTTTGTAAAATATTTTGCTTTTAGGTTAAGCAACTCCTTTTCTTTTTACCAAAATTTTCACCTTTAGAAATATTTTAGACTCTAGTCATTATTAAATGTACTAATTGGTGAAAGTTATGAACAGATGCTGTTGCTGATGCAAGTAAGGCGATTGGGTTGGATCACTCTATGACGAAAGCTTACTTGCGAAAAGGGTAGGAATTAGAATTTGATCTGATTCTTGTTAGTAATACTGATTGCTTAATTACAGATGTTTCATTTGAGATTATTTTGTTGCTTGTTGATGTTAACTGTGAGTCAGTGATTTGATACCTTTACTGTCTCCAATGCTTTCATCTGCCTTTAAGTCTGCTGGTCCTTTTAGTATTCCTAGAACAACTAATTCCTAGAACAACCTGTGTTACTTTGCATTATTGTATCATTGGAGACTCTCAAAAGAAATATCAAGTTAACTTCTCAATTAATTTATTTCCATCTCCAACTTTCTTCACTCCTTTAACTTATAACCACATTCATATTAATGCGTCATTACAGGGATGTATCATGTATGTCTATTTCCCTGCTTTTCTTTAGCAGATAAAATTTGAATTAAGCTATGCATCTTGTCTCCAGCATTGCCTGCATCCAACTTGAAGAGTATGAGACAGCAAAGGTAGCCTTGAAAGCAGGTGCTTCATTGGACCCAAGCAACACGAAATTCAAGAATTTGATTGAGGAGTGTGACAAGCGGATTGCAGGTATGTGTATTTGTCTTGTTGTTAATCTTCCATAAATATCTATATAGTGGAATAACTCCATTTTGCAATTGTTTGCCATATAAGATTCCAAGCAAGCCTCAGAATAGACCGTAGTTTTATTAATGACAATTATCTGTCCATTCTTAAAAAATGCACATTGATTTTTTCATGGATAGAAACCGAGACTTTCTTAATTATCTTGGATCTGGAAGTATTGCGGTTGCCAGAGTTTCTGTCTGTCCTAAAATCAGTTATTTTCCATGTCCCCATTATGCATCAACAAACAAACACCCTGTCTCTACCTGGATGACCATGGTCTTCAATGTAAATCAACAACCTGAGTGCTCCTGCCTCAAAATTCTTGAAGATTATCTTGTCATACATGAGCTATATTCTTCTGTTTTGAACAACGCAGTTCGCCGTGGTTAAGTTGTTTGACTGGTGAAACTACTCAATTTTCTCTTGGTTTTTTTTTTTTTTACACTAATTTATTAGACCAATGATTTAGGGAGTGGCAAAATGACATAGATTACTTTCAGCCCTGGCCCCTTGAATATGCGCATATGTGCTAAATATTGCAGAGTTATCATGCCTAGTCCTCCCATTCATTTACTTTTGTTAGCGGCATGTGGTCCAATTAGATGTCAACTGGATGTATTCTTTTGGACTTTGCAGAGGAAATGAATGACACATTGAAGGCACCAGTGTCAATGGATCTTCAAAGTTCTGTTTTGCATCCACTTGGATCCCCAACCACAGGGAATGAACCTGCAAAGGAGAAAGTGTCTGGGCAAGGCAGCGGGCGTTCTACTTCAGCTTTAGATTCTCCAAAGCCAAAATACAGGTTAGTTCTCTTAACTTGAAGGTTAGTGTCTTCAGTAAGCTAATAATAAGCTGATATTCAACATGTGCCACAAATTGTTTCTGAAGCATCATAATAACTTTACTCCAGTTATTCTACATATTATGTCTGATATAACGTAGTGATCTTTGTCTAGGTCCTGCTTTCTGATTCTGTTCTTCCGTACTGTTGTGGATTGTAACCTAGATTGATCTTACATGCAGGCATGAGTTTTACCAGAAGCCAAATGAAGTAGTTTTGACTATTTTTGCTAAGGGAATACCTGCAGAAAATGTCAATATTGAATTTGGAGAGCAGATGGTATGCTGCCTACACGCTCTTTGCTTCTTCAATGTTCCTGTTTGATTTTTGGTTAATTTCATACTTATCTTAATCCTTTCACTTTTTTCAGCTAAGTGTTGCCATTGATGTTCCCGGTGAAGAGACTTTCTTTTTTCAACCACGCTTGTTTGCAAAGGTATGCTTTAGCTGGGGAACTTCATCCACCTATATTTAAGTGTTTCTTGGTTGTAATCATCCTCCGGTGGTGTAAATAGGGGAGGCACTTGTGTGGCATGTGCAGCCTGGCCCATTTTCAGACCTTTTGAAGTACAAGCCTGGCCTGTGTCAGGCTTCAATCTTACCCATATCACTCACTCCTGTAAATGGGGCAGTAGGCAAGGGGTTTTGGTCCTATCTTGATCCCTACTTGTTGACGAGCTGAGCAGAGATATGTCTTCCTTATTGGAAAACCAATCCACTAATCCTTTTACGTACATGAGAAGGTTATCCAGTTTCATTGTATGAAAATTGTCATTGTTGTTTCTTTTCTAGATATGAATTTCAATGTCAATCAGCACCAGATGCCTATTTTGTGACTTTTATCTGAACCAGAAAAAGAAATCTCGTTTTTGTGTCATGTGCAGATTGTTCCTGAAATGTGCAGATATGAGGTATTGTCTACAAAAATTGAAATCCGCCTTCATAAAGCTGATACTATCAATTGGACAACTCTAGAATATAAAAGAAAGGCGAAGGCTTCTACTTTACCAAAGCTGAACTCACCAACAGGTAACTTATGTTGATAGCTAAAATGTTGTGATTGGAATTGTAATCAGGAAAATCGGGAATACAAACATACTCCAGTATGATAACTCCAGCTTTGATTTGAAATTTTTTGCTATATGCTCCAAGTTTTGTTGTTTGGCTTATTTGAACTTCTGTTTGATCCAACTTAGACATGGTTTAAAATAAGATAGTGGTCACTGTGTTGTGACTTGTGAAGTTATTGTACTGAAGCTTATAATGGAAGGTACAGGATCTGTCCTATGCTTGTTGGCATCTGACGTTGGTCGGTTTTGTCTAATGGACAGGTCTGGGAGTTGGAGTAATCTATTTCCTGGCATTAACGCTTGAGCCCCAATTTTTATTAGACAAATTGAAAATCTTCCTTATCAAATGCTATTCTTCTCATAGAAGGTTATTCCCATCAGTTTGTCAGACCTGTCCTAATTACACACCCCCTGCCCCCACAACTGTTTCCAACAAGGGGCCTTTCACCAGCTTAATCTTTGTCGCCACCTTGTTTTTCTTAGTTTTGCTTCACTATGTTTTTAGTTGTGACACTATCCTATGCATAGAAAAATAATGAAAAAGGTTAACTGGAGATGGCTTATTTCTGCTGACAGATTTGAAAACAGAAAGGCCCACATACCCATCTTCGAAGAGCAAAGGTATCGACTGGGATAAGTTGGAAGCGGAAGTTAAAAATGAGGTTAAGTTTTTAAACATCACATTCTCTTGTCTATTTAGTTATCATCCTTATGTATGCTTTTCATTTTTGGTGCACGATTGAATGACAATGACAGTGAAGTGGTCATTGTGTTGACAATTCATGATATGCAACACCTGTCTTGAGTTATGTTGCTGGCTGCTCCAAGTTCTTTCAGGAAAAGGATGAGAAATTGGATGGTGATGCTGCTTTAAACAAGTTCTTCCGTGATATATATCAGAGTGCTGATGAGGATACAAGACGAGCAATGAGCAAGTCGTTTGTAAGATCTTGCTTTTACATTTCATGTTTGGATGATCCTAGGCCGTTGATGCTGCTGCCCATAAGTCAATTGTAGGGTTAAAATTTTGTATTCATCAACAGGTTGAATCAAATGGAACAGTGCTTTCGACGAACTGGAAAGATGTTGGTACAAAAACGGTGGAGGGAAGTGCACCCGATGGTTTAGAATTCAGGCAATGGGAATACTAGTGGCATACCGTGTGCACTTTTTGCCATGATGTGTTGAGTTGAGATGGTAACTTTGGTTATGTTGTCTATTTTTCATGTAATCCTATTTATTAGACAAGCGACTGCTCTGCAGAAGTGGAACTCCTTTCCTCCGAATGTGGCTGTTAATGGTTAATGTTGGTCCTGTGAATGATGTTAATAATTTTCTTTGTTGGTTGATTTTGGGTAAATGAGTATCTTCTTTGGAATGCAAAACAAAATTGCTCTGTTGTTTGACAATGGAAATATTTTATTTTGTGGCTGCTGCTGCTGCTGCCGAAGGCTTTTGCAGCTGTAACTGAACTTCTGATCAGCAAGCACAAACAATATTTGGCGCCCTGAGGGGTCTTGCACACTGGCTCGGGCCAGTGGCTGGTAGGTAGCGGGTCACTGTTGAGTAGCATGGGCGTCACTGAGAAGCTTTGAATGTTGGGGGCAGGCGGAGAGGGTTTTAGCTCCTACTCGGAGGGTGGTGCGATATATCTTCTGCTCACTCTGAAGCACAAATGATGTATAGAAATTTTCAGGGCCTTTGTTACATTAAGTCTGAGAGATAACTTCTCTACCTGACTGTCATGGCTTCCAAAATCCCGGTGTTGCTTGAGATCGAAATGGCTGAAAGGTTTTGAGATATCAGATTTGGAAAACGACCTAAGGCGTAATCCTATGTAAACCGTAGAAAATGGAGAGAAGAGGAACAAGTGCACAAGTGGGAGGGGTGGTGATGGTAGAAAGCGAGCCCTCAACCATAATTTTTATTACATAATGTGAATATTTTTACGTGGATGAAAATGCATTTGAAGAATGTCGAAGTACAGTAAAGTACAGTTTAATAATTTTATTGTTCAATATGCATTGTTTAAGTTATGATTTCATGCCCTATGTTTTTGGACAGATTTCTTTGATAAACAAACCCATGATTAATGGTCCCATTTAAATATTCAACTCTTTTACAACTCTATATATAATCCTGATCATGCATAAACTGGGACACTTAATTAATAGAATAATTGTTTAGAGTGGTAAAAGTAAGATATGGAAATATCTCAACATTGATGCAAGTATCTAGTCAAGCCATTATGCCGGTCTTCTTCTTCAAAATATAACCCCTGATTTAAGACACTTGGAGTGTTTATAGGTTTATAATTTGTCATTTCTGCCATGTCCAATAAATCTGGGTCATATTTGTGGTATGTGAATCAAAACGTCTTCTCTTCTGTTCAGGATCAAGGTTATCAAGTCGTTGTTGAGTCTCACTTCCTCAGGATCTTTTATTTTGAAAACTTACGTTAGCTAGTTCTCTATATTTTGCATGTCATTGTCTGAGTTCCATATGATAACGATGTCATTATCATATATGAGAAACAAAGTACCGATGTTTATGAGCTTGAAAGTGAAAGGAAATAGTCAAGTGAATATATGCAAAAACCGTAACTTTGAACTTTAAGAGAATAACTGACAAACTCAGAACAAAGGCTTGCTTCAACCCAAAATAGGATCTTTTTTAAATTATACACTTTAATCTTAGGTCCTTTCAGTTCTACACTTACGAGTTGCTTCATATACAATTCTTCGTGCAGGTCATAATGCCTGAAGGCATTATTGTTCATATTATCTAATTTCATGCCCATTTATAGTCAGCTATCAAGGATATAACAAACAAATCATTCTCGTACTGACCACTAAGTTTCATACGATATTGCTTATATTACTATACAAAACATTAAGTTACAAGTCTTGTGTTATATTTTTGAATGCTGCCATCCTTGATTGCCTTGCGTACAAACTGGGTTTCAGCAGACGATGAAGAAGAAGAAGAAGCAAAGATCGATGGTAGCAACGGATGGCAAAACCCTCTCTCTGCCTCTTAGTCCAACGGCCTGTGGAGACGGAAAAGAGAAAACCCCTCTCGGTCTAGAGGTGGACGGCAGAACACACTCTCCCTCACTCTCGATGTTAATCCCTCTCCACTCTTTCTCACTTTATCGGCAACGACTCTCTCTCTCTCTCTCTTTGCTATGGCGAAAATATTTGCATGAAGAGAAGATTTTTGTACAACATAATAAGAGCTCACGTCCCACGCGGTGGAAGGAAAATAAACTGAGCATCCGCCAGGACTATTTCCATGGGCAGTGACTGGCAGATGTCAGATTATTCTTGTAGTGTATATTAAACTGAGCCTTTTTTTTCATCCTTTTTTGAATTCATACTTCCGAATCCATCAACCTCTGACATCAGGCAGATTTGAATTCCCCTATATATAATTCTTCTTATGTTTCATTTATTTTATTTTTTTGCATAACAAATGTAATACCCAAAGGAATTGTATTGAATGATGTTCTTGCCAGTTGACGTTTTTAACGGTTGGAGCAGTCACCTTTTGTTGGAAAAACAAAGGACAATTCTATTTCTTTATCTAATCGTAGTAGAAAGTGCTTATGTGGAAAACTAAGCAAGTACTTACTTTGTAAAAATGATGGAGAAGCTCTCTAATTTGCATTGAGTGAGAGAAACCTGACATATCCTAGTTTAGGTAATTTAAGAATATATTGGCATTGCCTCTAGATTAATGCAAGTAGTTATCTCCTTCTCCCTTGTGTTTATTTTTCATCAATTCAATATAATGAGAAGCAATGACAACATGATTGTTTATCCTAAAAAAGCAAATTACCAAACTATATATAAAACATTACATTCAAGAGAGGTTAATTTGTAGTGATATGTTGGTGGTTCCAACATAAAGTTTATTTTTCAATGTATCAAGAAAATAGTCCAACGAATTCAATGTCATCAACATAGATGAAAGAATATATTTACTTTCTAATTTCATGACAGTCCACCAGTACTTTCCAAGGTCTATTTATATGTACTGGGGTATACATTGGTACATCTTAGATTCTCACTATATATAACCCGACCTACTCCCACACCCAGCACAAACTCCAGGTTTGGTCCCTAGCAGTTTGATTTCAATCGAAAAAAGATAAGGATCATGACAACCAATCACTTAAGTAATCCTTTTATAAGTTCCTCAAAATTTTTCACAATCTTAAATATGAGACTAATATTTTCAAAGTGACTGCCACACCTCCCCATAGCCCACCCAATGGCGATATTACACTTGGAAAGTTGGAGGTAATAGGTAGATGCTTTCCTCAAATATATAACTTGCTCCAGTATTTTCCTTGAACATAATGTTTTCAAATGAAATAATTATGTCTCGTATTGGTAGTTATCTCATCTTAAAAATGTGATTAGAAGTGTTGACGAGGAGGAAACAAGTAAATTGAAAGTGAGGACACCCACTTTCGAAAAAAATATTTGTTAATAGTGTGAAACAAACAATATGCAGGCGAGCTTGCCTGAACCTAAAGTGTGTCAAACGAGTGGAGCTTGAGTTTGAGTTTAGAGGAGAACTTGACTCGTACATAAAGCTCTATGTTCAACTATGTGAGTGAAGGAGCCCCAAGGACATAATATAGCTAGCAGTGAAGAAGCCACATGGGATTTGGTGTGGGCAACTGCCCACAGCAGCCCTGCAAAATATGTTTATTTTTATATTACTACATTGAAACATTTGATTGTTTATATATACAGATGCCCCAAAAAGTTTTGAAGTTTTTGAATTAGTAGCCTTCCAACCAAAATTTCTAGCTCAGCTATTGTTTATATATACAGATGCCCCCAAAAAGTTTTGAAGTTTTTGAATTAGTAGCCTTCCAACCAAAATTTCTAGCTCGCTAATGATAGCTAGTAGGTAGTAGGTGCATTAAGCGGCTTGTCTGTAATTTGATTCCCCAAAGCGCTATGACCTTGAGTCAAAAATAAGGTGGAAGCATTGTACCACTTAACACATGCTTGGTCCACACTAGGTAGCAATATAACTCGGGATCTTAGGAGCGGATAGAATCTTAAATGTCTTGTCATGGTTGAGTGAGGCGAAGCTGGTTATATACACCATGCACGAAAATATTTTCATGCGCCAATATGGTAAATGACTAAAATGCCTATGTTTAGTAAAAAAAAGTTTTTTGTAAAAACAAGAAAAGAAATTGAAAAAAGTGAAAAATCTCATAAGAACATTTCTTTTTTCACTAATTTAAAAAATGTTCCCTTTTACACGGAAATGTCAGTCCAACTGGTCTCTCACCAGTGATCTCTCTCCCTCATACACAGTTGAGTGCATGACATCCTCCATTTTGTATGATGTCTGTTTAATTTTTCATAGATGTAACATTTTTTTCAGGCCCAACTTTTTGTTGGGCTTATGTTAATGTTATTTTCCTTTCTCTCTGCTGCAGGTCTGCAACAAGAGCTGTGTGTCGGTAGCGGTCGCCAGGATCTCTTTCATCTTCTTTTTTTTGTTTCTAAGGCCAAGCTCTTTCGATTTCGACAAGCCCTACTTATACCGATTTCATATTCCTGCTATGCATTGGGATGTTTTCTCCTCATGATAGTTATGATAGGTCTGTTCATGTACAGGGATATACCTCCATGGGCTGTTGTTGCTTGTCATTTACTTTGTGCATTTGACTAGGGCAAGTGATAGAGCTAACCAAGCTCAAACGTTTCTTCATCTATATTAGATACAAAATGTGGAACCACTAATGGCTGGCTCTATCAGCACAAATTCAGTTGTAACAAGTTTGTTGAGCTTGCAACATTCAATGTGCATTATTTTTGTGGCCAGTCGATCCAAACTCAAGCTTGAATATGCCTAAGCTAAAGGAACCAATGCTCGAGTTGGAAAAGTTGTAGATTTTGCTCAAAAGCCTAAACCTACCGAGTCAAGCTCAAGTTCGACTTTTAAAAAGGAACAGAATTTACCAAGTTGAAGTTAATAGAATTATAATTTACAAGCATACGCAAGTCATATCCAAAACTACAATTCGTACAATGCGATATATCTAAAATATACTTTATTGCTAATTAGCAAACCTATGCAAGAAGGATGGAGTTAGAAATTTCTGGCTAAAAATGGTATCAACATGTAAATGAGAATTTTTTTTTCTAGGGCGTCAATGTAAGAACAAGTATTTTTTGTAGCACCGTATGGACATTGGACAGTTGCCTACTCCTGTCTCTGCCTCTTATACCATAAGTTTGAGCTTTTTGTAGGCTGACTACCACCCAGACCATGAGTGCCTCATCTTATTTCTCTAACTTAGATGCCATGCCTGCTCGTTGTAGAATGCAGATTAAAGATGGTTAGAAGACTCAATAAATTGCAAAGTTTTCATCTTTTTCTTTTATAGTCACTGTTGATAATCGAGTGTTAATTTACTTGCGGACTACAGAAAGTTCATAAATAAGATACCAAAGTTAGATAGTAAAGTTGGTGTTCAACATGCTTTAACAAACCAGCCACCTCCAGCATGTATTTGTATCATCTCCCTATCTTCATTATGCACCCTTTCCTAATTCATTATCTTAGTTTGGTATTTGTTCAATATTTAGTTGTCTGCGCTAACAAAGCAAATCATGCTTGAAACACAAATATTCTACCTGGATTAGCACCACATTGACTGTTAATGGACGCCTCTGCTCATTGATAATCTTATAATATTGATAACAGTATGATGAACTTTCCTAATAACATTGCTGATAAATATTTTTTGGTTTTATCTACGTGCTTTCATCTTTGTTCCCCTTCACAATATGCTAAAAACAGTAAATCGTAAGCCAGTAAGTTGGTCAGGCGTCTTCATTTGCACAAGCTGTGTTGTGTGAAAGAGCTGCGGGAGTTTGTGACTAAGTAGTTCAACTTATTGGTTTCATTCTTCATTCATCCTTAGATCTTAAAACTTACACTTCTCTTCCCTTTGCTTTTCAAGCTTAATAGTTTGCTTGGCCTCGTCACATATAACTAATACTCCTCTGCTGCACATTGACTGCGTTAGGAAAGGAGTATTTTAATCCTTTTCTATTTTTCTTTCAATTTTGTTTCATTTATTTAGGTGAAATGCGACGACCTTTAAGAATTTTTATGTTTTATTTTTTATTGATTTTTTTTTATATTGAGGGTATTTTGGTTAATTTTTTTCTGTTAAGACTCAAGAGCGGCCCTTTGATCCTGCTCCGCTTAATAAAATTGATACTAGGGGCATGTTTCATGTTGATTCCACTGGACTTGGCGGGATTCTAGAATCAAAATTTCTGTTTCGTAAAAATGACAATAGCCTTCGCAAACATGGAATTTCGATCTGTGGATCGAGAATTAAAAACCTATCTCGGGGGCCGGAGGATCGGGATTTTGATTCCCGAATCCAAATTTCCATTGCGCGTTGCTTTTCCCCGTACCTGCTTCCTTCTCTGCTCTCGCGCGTCCTGCTCCGCTTTCCCGCGCCGTTGCTGCTCCCCTCTACTCCCTGCGCACAATCCTGCTCTACTGTCTCTCGCTGCTACTCCCCTTCTCTCCCTGCAGCCGCCCTGCTACACTCTCTCGCGCCGCTGCTCCTCCCCTCCTCTCTCCGGGTTCCGCCTGTCGTGGGTCTCTCCTGCAACTGCTCAGGTGCGCTCTCTCTTTTTCTCTCTCTCCATTACCCCTTCCCTTGCGTTCATCACACGCGTGGCGTGAATGGAGCGAAGGTTTGGTGTCGTCAAAAAGACCGAGGAGGTACTCCTCGGCAGCTTCCTATATTGCGAGAACGGCACGGATTTGGGAGTGGAGATCCGTCTGCAATGACGCAAGAACTGATGAACAACAGAAAAGGTGAAAAGGGGAAAAGTACACAGAAAGAGCGATAAGGAGTGTACTACATAAATGGCAACATTTCGAGGACGATACTGATTGGGCTTTTTTACTCCACCGGTTGTTGAGGCAGACTTCCTGGCTATGCGCAGATTATGAAGGAGTATCTATTGATAGAACGAAGCTATTGAACCCAGGGAGAGAGAGTTGCGTTTTGACTGTTTCATTCCCACTTGTTTGATGAAATGCCTAAGAGGCCGAAATTGTTTTCTTCACATATACCCAATACCTTACTCCCATTCAGTTGAATAGAGAGTACCTTTTTCCACTTATTGACATTTTAAATTAGAATTTATTTGTTTATACTTACAGCTGGTTGTCTTAATACCTTACTCCCATTTAGTTGAATAGGGAGTACCTTTTTCCACTTATTGACATTTTAAATTAGAATTTATTTGTTTATACTTACAGCTGGTTGTCTTTGCACTTGGTATCTTGCTTGTTTATTTTCATATCGAACTTATTAAGATTTATTAGAGAAGAGAAAAAGATAAGCATCCACTGTATTGAGCATATCGATGTGGTGAGTTTGGTGACTGTATTAAAAGGGCTGAATCTTCATGGGGCCTTCCACCAAAGAAAAGAGATGACCGCCAAGAAGATGCAATCCTTCATGCTCTTGAGCTTGAGAAGCTGCAACTTGAGCGCAGGCAACAAAAATTTCCTGGTGTCTCTATATCTGAAAAGAGGCTTTCCATGAAAAAGGACTTGGAGCACTCTTTCTCTCTGGAAGGGGCTATCATATGTCTGAATGTTTAAGATGTTATGCTTTGCTAAGAGCTGATCATAGAAAATGAATATGGTTGGACTTTGGTCTTATCCGAACTTGGTTTTATTTACACAGCTATTTTTTTTGGTTGGATTTTTAAATTGCTCGGTGGAGCATGGTTTATGAAAGAAGAGTTTGGATTTTTGAATGACGAGTTTCTCCAATGGTAACATTTTTTAATTCTAGAATTTTAACTCCCTTTTCATCAAACAGGTCATTTTCAATTCTGAATAAAATTCCAGCTTATCAAAAACAGTGAATCTGGAACTGGAATTTTGATGTCAATTTTAGATTGAGGTGAAAATTTGCTTCTGGAAATTTTGGTTCCAGTATCACAGGCCATCAAATGCCACTAAGGAACATATTGGCTTTCATGTGAGTCTTCAATCTAGGTGAAGAAATCCTCTTCTAGATCATTCGTCCATGGTGCAGCCCTTCTCATTCACCCTCGTCCAGCTGTTTTGTGTGTTGTGCTAGTATTATGTACTGCTGGTGCTTAGGTTTCATGCTGATCCTCTCTCTTTGCTGCTGCTGCATCTACCAGGATTTGGTATCTTTTAATTCATTAAATTGCCTGTTCATGCATTTGTCTTCTTACTGAATTCTCCGGTTTGTTTTCTTAGCTTCTTTCTTGTTCCTGTAAGTGGTTGTCTTCCATATTGTGGAATACTGAGTTGTTGAGGCTTTGACTCATTTTCACTATATCTCATGTGTGTTTTGGTTCACATGAATGGGGATAGGTGGAGCAATTATGGAGCAGAGACTTGCAAATACGTGGCATATGACTGTGAATGAAAAGAAGTTCATTGAGACTGCCCTTGCGTCAGACCTAAGAATCGATGGTCGTCGCCCTTTTGATTACCGCCGATTGTCGATCAAGTTTGGGAGGCAAGTGTTCTACTTAAATGTTACTTATTATCATGCCTTGTCTTTTTCAGATTTTCTCTGTTTCAAGAGTAGTGTTACTAGAGCATTGATTATTGTCTACCCACTGTTCATACTTTTGCTTGGTATTTGGTTTGTTCTGATGCTGTTGCTTTGTCTGGAAATAAGGAATGGGGGACTTTTTTGATGATTAAAATGCAGCATTCTACTTATCCCACTTTTTGCTTTGATAAGTGGGTGGGCCTAAACACTGTTGAAGTATCGGATGACTTGAGCATGACTCCAATTTCAGAAATTTAGTGTTGCTGAAGTAGTGATTCTTTCATTGAAGCTATAAATGGCTTGTTGATTTTATTTGTAAAACATTTTCTTTCAAGGAAACTGACGAGAAGTGTAAATGCCACCTTGCAACATTTTCTCTTTGCTGCATACAATACTAAGCTCTACACATGATGAAGACTATATGGCTTTTCATCATTTATCTATGACTGTGTCAGAACTCAGAAGCTTGGTTATAGATTCCCCTTAAGGGAGAAAATATTGAAACTTGAAAAATTTGAGCATTTCTACCATCTGTGGCTGAGGAGATAAAATTTTTTGAGACTAAATAATGAATTATGAATTTATAACTCACTTAAAGCACTAAATTTGTGTAAATAAAAGCCTCATAATACAGATTTGCAGATGACTGTACTTGACATAGCAATCGTCTTTGATAAGTCGGACCAGCACCAGTTCATGGTGTAGGTTTGGCATAGGTGTGGTAACCTCCTTAGTGAGTCCTCGTTACATTGAATGTCACTAGTGAAGCACCAAACTGCACCAGGTGGAACAGTAACAAGGAAAACCTATTCAGACATTAAACAATGTGACAGCCCCTAAGATACATATGCTGTTTTGTTGATATTTTCTCTTTCTTTTTGCATGATTCAGATGTTTCTGAGGTATGTTATCTTATATTTTATTTCACATATTCTTCATCTTCATTTTTTTTAAGTTATGTTTTTTGCTATTTTTTTCTTTGAAAGATGCAACTTCTTTGGTAAATTGCACCATTTTATGTTTGAAATCTGCAGAAATGATGGCACAGCTGAGGTGCAACTTGGTCAAACACATGTAATGGCCTTTGTGACTGCTCAATTGGTCCAACCTTATCGAGATAGACCAAATGAAGGGACACTTTCTGTATTTACTGAATTCTCTCCAATGGCAGATCCTTCATTTGAACCAGGGCGTCCTGGAGAAGCTTCTGTGGAACTAGCCCGAGTAATTGATCGTGGCCTTAGGTGAGATTTCTTCTTTCTTTGATGTGGTTTCATGGGGATATCAACTTGCTAGGGTTAGAGACTCTTTTTTGTGTTTAAGGAAGTTGATGGTGTGTGGCTCAGAATTCATGCCTGGCTCAAAATTGGGTACAATTTGAAGACATGAGTATGAAGTATGAACTAACAGTGATTTGGATGTTCAGGTTTGCCTCTTTGTGTTTAAGGTCTTGGAACTATTACGGCAATAGTTTGGTCCACATTCTCATAAAAAACACATGTTTGTCTGTTACGTCACCCTTGTGTTGTCAGTAGGACACCACATCTTGGCCTTGTGTTTATTTTCATGCTTGGGCATTGATCATAAGATTCATAGCAGTGTCGTTTTGATGCTTTACTAGTTCTTTGTTACTTTTTGAAAAGATGTTTTTTGGTGAATCCAACCTCTATTTTTTTTTTTCATTTTTTACAATCAAACCCAACTCATGAGTTGTTCCTTTTGTCATGTCAAATAGCCTTTTTCTGTGCAAAACTGTTAATTTATTGAGAATGTTAACTGTGGCTTCAAATGGCACATTCTAATGTGAAACTTTTCTTATTTATAATGGTGGAAATATACAGTTTGAGTTTTTTGTTGTTTTATTTGATCCAGATATGGAATATCCAATATATTTTGTGATTCTCTAGTGGTGACCAAAAAGTATGGTGTAGTCACCATTAACTATGACTAGTGTTATTTTTTGAGAACCTGTAGGTTACAGTTACACATCAATCAGACCATTTTCATGTGTGAATATTATGCTGTCACATGGGTGCGGGTAAGATATGGGTACGGGTACGGACACGGCAATTTTGAAAATTTTGGATACGCGGATACGACATTTTATATTCTCAAAAATGATAAAATGAAAAAAAAAACATTAAATTAATAGTTCACTCTTACAATCTCGTAAGAAAGTTTGTTTTATCACAAAAGTGCTGAGTATTTGAAAGGATTGTTCATGGAAATAATTGGATGCATTACAAAAAAATGATAAAATGAAAAAAAAATCATTAAATTAATAGTTTATTTTTTGGCGTATCCCACCCCTGTCCCGAATCCGGATCCGCGTGTCGGCGTATCGGAGCGGGTACGTGGCCTAAACCCATGTATCCATGTGACAGAGATATTATGATATCATTATGAAAGCTATGTTGCTGAAAGTTATGGTAGGAGAGCTTTTTGTTGCATTAGTGGAATTCTGGCTTTTATGAACATATAATAACAAGTTCATGCTATAGGGAAAGTCGGGCTGTGGATACAGAATCATTATGTGTGCTTGCTGGGAGATCAGTGTGGGCAATCCGTGTTGACGTTCAAATTCTAGATAATGGAGGGTAATAATCAATGCCTATGCCTTTGAAGCTTTATGTTAATGTTTCTGTTTCATCTTGCATTTATGAAATATTCAATATTTCTTTCAGGAATCTTGTGGATGCTGCAAATATTGCGGCTTTATCTGCTCTTTCAACATTTCGAAGGCCTGAATGCACTTTGGGTGGAGAGGATGACCAGGAAGTTATTATACACCCGCCTGAGGTTAGCATCTTGTCATCCTTTAGCACGTTCTGGGTGTAGGTTGATTTTATTCACCAAATCAGTAGTCTTCTCATAGCTTTTTTTGAGTCATCAAACTTGGACTTAGTAGTCAAGAGCATTATGCAGGCTTAGGTGGTTGACCTTCTAAAAAGCCTTGGTGGAGCCTAGACAGATAAAAAAGGCAAATTCGAAAAATATGGAAAATAATGATTACACAATATTGAGATTTAATTAAGTATACGTTAGCATGTTGACCTCTATTAGCTGTTCAAAACTTGAATGTCAAGGTGGGGTTTGCCACTTTGAAGTATTTGTGGCTTTGCCACTAATATTAGAAGTCCAACACACTAACTGTCGGCCATGAAGAAAAACAGAGAAAGCAGAGAGGATTGGAGAAAAGAACAGGAAGAAAAAAGAAATTGAAATATTGCAGTAGGCTGCAGTGGTGTCGTTAAGATTGTTCTCAAGTGGCCAATTCAAGTTGAATCAGCACCCTTCTGGATCGATGCAAGGACTGATAAAGACACCTAAAACCAGCTGATTTATGACTGAGTCGAGCAAATCATGTGTGAATTGGGTGATTCAATGAGAATCACTGATTTTGCCCATTAAAATAAAAATGGAGAACGATGGACGATTGCAAAGAGACTGTGATGGCTGGAGATTTAACTGAAACTGCTGTAAGCAGGCACTGGGCATGTCAGGGTGATGGCCGCCAGCTGTAAGCAGGAGTGATGCTAGATTCTCTAATGGTTCATCTCGCCTCCCATCACAAAGAGACTGTGATGGCTGGAGATTTAACTGAAACTGCTGTAAGCAGGCACTGGGCATTGTCAGGGTGATTGCCGCTAGCTGTAAGCAGGAGTGATGCTAGATTCTCTAATGGTTCATCTTGCCTCCCATCACAATGATCTCGCCATGGGCTCAAAAGTGAAAATCTCCTCAGAGGTTAGAAGCGCAGCCATCTCTAATGGCATCTGCTCCCACCACATTGACCTGGACTCCAAGCTTAACGACCTCACAATGGCTATAGGGCAGCCATTTTCATAGCGGACCTTTGACTATACCTACACCTCTTGTTTATTCTGTTTACCTAATTCTTTGAAGATTATATTTCAGAAAAAAAGGAAAAATCTTTCATTTAATTCTTGTTCGTTTCATGTGGCAATAAATTGATAATATCTCACTCCCAAAATATGCTCTTGAGCCACCCCTTTCCTTAAGCCCGATTCTTCCATATGCCTCTTTTCTTTTGCAAGAAAACATTTCCAGTTGACTTTATTTCTCCTCTTCACTGGAGGGAAGAAAGTATGAAAAAAAGATCTCTCTTTGTCTCTCTAAATAGTTGGATATAGTGGTAGTTCTTTCAGCAACCAACTCAAGGGCAGTCGATCTGGCATTTGACAGTGTTTGATTTCATCGCCTTTTTTGATATTTTCTTCTAAAATTTTTCAAAAAGACTAGAAAAGTATCAGGAACCTTAAATGGCACAGAATAAGTCTTTGGTGTCACCACTTCAAAACTTTAAGATTCTAAGGTTCAGCCATAATTATCATTTATGTTTTATAATTTTTTTTCTGATTTTTTTTCAATTTTTATTTGGTTTTTAAATTTAAAATACCTTTTTAACCAATCCAATTCGCAAACGATATCGATTCTGATTTGATTCACCAATTCATTGAGCATTAAGCTTGAAAAATAACTCTAAAAAAACAAAATGAAAACTGCGTTAGAAAACATTAAATTAAGTAGTTTTTATCAGCTTCGAGCTGAAAGTACCCAAGCGTATCCAAGTACCCACTTTAGGTACGAATGTGGTACCAGGGGCACATGGACCTTATTTAAGTACCCCATGTGTGGTGGACATTTTTAAGTTGTGGAAGCCAAAGAAATAATCTTCCTCTCTTCCTTCATCAAGGAAATGGCTGTTTAAGTGAACATTTGAGTCTAGGAACTTATTATATTGATTTTGAGTTTCTTGAATCTTCAATGCTATAAACTTTACACTTTGTCTTCAATATACAAGTGTAATATAAATCATATAATATTTGATTATTACGGATTGTTGTCATATGATGATGATATTACTATTAGTCATATTATATAACTTAATACCTAATAATTAATAACTTAGCATATATAACAGTTGTTTTCCACACTTTTTAACATACATGTTAAGTTAGATATAACAATCTGATATATTATTGTCGAAATCAGAGAGAGAGAGAGTCGTTTCTGTTATTGATCACGTAACCTTAATCTCAGGTTAAAAGAGATTAGGGTAAAGATTACATATTTACAATTTCAGTCCACTAAAATATAAGAAAATAATAAGTAGTCCCTAGTCCACTTTCTAATATTACAGAAAGCCTCAAATTGACTCTAAAAAGAACTTTAACAATTATATAATATCAATTATTTGCTAGTGACTGTATGTAATACATACATTCATAATTAGTTAAATGGTCGCCCAAGTGCGTGTAGTCATGCCCAGGTGCTATGCCCAGCCTGTCCCTCATGCTGCACCTAGCGGCTTTGATACTATAGTTTCTTATTTGATTGAAAAGTATACTTTCTCTTTGTTCTCAAATTAGGAAAAGGAGAAACTAGAGATTGATGTGCTATCTCTTCTTCTTCTCTTTTTGGTTAGATTATAAATGGAAGCAAGAAGACCAGATAGTAGTCACGTGGACATGCCTAGAAGGGGCCCAACCCATGTTCTCAAGACAGGTGTGGGAGCAAGAATAGCTTGGACATGGCAAAGTCATATTTCGTAATTTTTGTCCATTTTGGTACTCTTATTTGATAATTTATATTTCATCAATATAAATAATGAATTTATGTGTTTGCTTAAAATTCTATTGTTGCTCTCTCTCTCTCTCTCTCTCTCTATATATATATATATATATATATATATATATATATATATATATATATATATATATATATATATATATATATATATATATATATAGGAAAATTGAATGGTGACTCACTATTCAACATCACCCAACTCACTCATGACGGCCATTTGATCCATCATGGTGGATGGTTGAGAAAAAAATAAGGAGAAAAAGGTGATGGTCATTTTTGTCATTCAGTATAGTCCACACTTTTTTCTTGTTTTCTCTCAACCGTCTATTACGATGGATCAGATGACCCTCATGAGTGAGCTGGGTGGTTCTAGATAGCTTGAGTCATCACTCTCTCTCTCTCTTTTTATATATATATATATATATATATATATATATATATATATATATATATATATATATATATATATATATATATATATATATATATATATATATATATATATAGGCCTAAAAAGGTTTACTTGAAACATGATCAATTTCTCAACAAAGTTAAATAATTTTTTAGTTAAAGGCATTATGAAAGTCCCAATGGAACATTTGTTGTTAAGTATGAGAAATTATCAGCTCAAAGACCTATAACAATGCCTAAAAACACATACACACACATATATATATATAGCCATCGAAATGCTTTCCCATTTGACCGTCACTGTTATTGAAGGTTGATGGCATGATGCCATCTCGAAGTGTTTGATATCAACACCCATGTTGGCGTTCATGCATTGTCACAGATATTGCGAGATTTACAAATAAAACAAAAAATAATGGGAAAATGTGACAAATTTTTGAAAATGTCAACGAAGATGAATATCTCTCGAGTTTCTTGTGATTTTTGGTGATTTTTTCTCTTTCTTCGATTATTAGTTTCACATTTATTTTATTTTTTATAATTGTTGGGATTTTTTGTTTTTTAAAACTTGCCGAGATTTTTCACTAAAGTTTCTCAAGAAAAGCAATTTCTACGAATGATACTCGAGAAAAGCCTTCTCAATATTTTCTCAAGAATGATATTTGTGACAATGTGTCTTGCAACATAGATTCTCAGAATATTATTGTTCCAACAACCAAATGTGGACATATGGAGCAGGATCACCATGAATTGGACGCAAGTCCAAGAATTGAATACGTTGACTTGATGCTAACTACCTTAGCACTCAGCCTGGCTCATTGGCATGATGCCCAAAAGACTATGAACCTGGATGCAACGTCTCCATTCTTTCGACTTTTTTAGATGCAAAACTTTTATTAAGTCATTGTTATAGACATGTTGCAAATTAGTAAATTACCCTTAAAGAACACAAATTTTCACCAGATAACCATACACCATAGTTTCAGGTCTTGAAATGACTTCTATATGGGTAATGATTTCTGGCAGATTTACTTCAATTGAACATCCAAAAAAGGCTATCAGCTTGTATGCGTGTGTCTGAGTCAGAGAGAGAGGGGGGTCTTTCTCTTCATCTCATTTTGATAGATCTTTTGAGCTGTTTCGTGTCGACCAACTTTCGCTCTCTCTCTCTCTCTCTTTTATTCTCCTAAGCAACGGCAATACCAAGTCCCATTTATTGTGTTTGGTATGGATCTCAGTTTCTTTTATTCCTTTTTCTGAAAGCTAGAATACTCATTTAACATCTGCTTCTTTCTCCCTCATTTGCATTAAACTTCTAAAACTATCTAATTTTATTCTTGAATAAAAAAGTAAATGGTACTGAAAGCTTTATTTCCATAGAATGGAAATTACTTCTGCATCACATTACCTTGCATCAGCTTAGGTAGATTTGATTCCATTTGGAGGCTGATGCATAATTTACCCCAAGTCGCATGGATATGGGTACAGGCATGGAGATACGTGTACAGATACTGTGATTTTAGGAAATTTGGGTACGGGGGTACTGCAAAGTGTATATGTAAATATATATATTGCATATATAATAATCCTCATTAATTCTCAAAATTGAAGAAAAATGAGAGGAAAATATAGAATCTTTGTGGAAGAGAAATAAAAAGGAAGGGAAAAATCAAAATTAAAGGAAAAATAAAGTTTGAAGATATAATTTTTTATCTTTTATAATACAGCCGTATCCGCATACCCGTCTGAGGTTTGTACCCATGTACCCACATGGGTACATGGCCAAATCACACGTACTCATGTGATTTAAAATGTACCACTTTGTAGTGACTAATAATTGATGACCAATTAGTATTTTTTATAAGGTTTGAATTTGACCATTCGACTGAGATTTAGCATGAATCATACCTTTGGCTAATATGTTTCTTAATTTATATTGATGCCAGGTGAGGGAGCCAATTCCATTGACAGTCCATCATCTTCCTATAGCTGTTACCTTTGGTTTTTTTGGTGATGGAGAAATTGTGGTAGGTTAATGAAGTTTCTCTTGCTATGGCTATTTTAAATTAGCTTATTGTCCTTTTGATATGTCTGTTGTGCAATACATGATGCACATGATGTTAACTTTCATTGGTACAGGTTATAGATCCAACATACAAGGAGGAGGCTGTTATGGGAGGAAGAATGACTGTCACAATAAATGCAAATGGTGATATCTGTGCCATCCAAAAGGCTGGTGGACAGGGTGTGTTACAGAGTGAAATAATGCAGTGCATGCGTATAGCTTCTGTAAAATCTGTTGATATCACAAACAAAATAAAAAATGCTGTGAGTTTTTTCTTGACAGTTCCTTCTTATGTACATGTTAAATCTTTTTTTCATTGGGCCTGTTGGCTGTTTGACTGGTCTAGTATGTAGCTGCTGCTGGAGTCACGATAGGCTTGGTTTAGCTCTGATGACTGGCTGCCTAAGGTTGCTTGGCTTGGTGTTGGTTGCCAATTGTGATCAGAACACTGAAAAGTTGGTTCTCTTCTTTGTACTAGTTCATGATGCATGGTAGTAGGATAACCTGCCTTTTTTCTCTGCTGTATCAGTCCGCTACGCGTATAGATCTAGATCTATTTCTGCAATATCTCTAGCCTTCAAACCATAGCCACAAATATAGCAATATTTTTGAAAAATATCATGCTATTTTCTGAGAAAAACGGTAAAAACCCAAAATAACACATCTTTTTGAAAAATGTCGTGCTAGTTTCATTTGTTTCTTTTTCACGTCATGGATTCACTTTTAAACCTAAGTAGATTATTTTTTATCATTCTTATCATCATTAAGACATTATTTTCATCATTTATCTAGGTTTTTTAATGTTCTATTATTAGTTTCTCTTTGTTTTACTTTTAGTTAAGTTTTATTATTTTCTTCATTTTTCAAAAATTTGCCGAGATTTCCCGAAATTTACCCCAAAAAAGAAATAACTTTGTCAAAAATTACTTGAGAAAAACCTTGCCATTAAAAACCCAAAAACGATGTTTGTGGCTGCGCTTCAGACTTCTCCTTTTGTTTATCTAAATCTTGCCTTTCATACTTATTGTTACTTCCCCCTCTCTCGGAGCCTAATAAGATGAAGATCCTTCCAGTGGATGCCAATTGCCAGTCTTCCCAATATATGGGCACACCGTGATTACATATGCATGATGGTTCCATGCCTCATGCATGTGCCAAAGCTCATGAATCTACTTTCATATTCAACTATTGTGCAGTTGGACTAGATGTCATGCATGGAACTTATCTTCAATTTTTTTTGGTGTTAGGTGGAAGCATACAATGTGGAAAGGGCTAAAAGAAAGATAAAGCGCCATTCGGATCTGGATGTACACATTAATGTGGATGTTAAAATGACTGAGGCGAATGATGTTTCGATTAAAATGGAGTCTGGTATCTTATCAAGACACCAGGAAGTAGTTAAGGAAGAGCATAAAAGTCAATCAACTACTGTAATTGATGGTCGTGTTGCTATTGAAAGTGGATCTGTTGAACAGGTGCAACTGAAAAAAGTGAATCTATTTGCTGGTGGAACATCAAGTTGGTAATGCTCCCTGCTGACTTTTTTGTTTTCTTGTATAGTGGAGCTCAAATAGCTTTTGTATTTTTCATCTGTTATTTTGCTTTTTGCTGTGCAAACAACCCTAGAACTGGGGTTAGTGTAGGTAGCCCTTCAAGGCCTGAGAATGCAAGCAGTAATTCTTTTCATGTAGAATGGGGTAAGAGTTTCTTTTAGTAGTCTGTTCTCTCTTCTTATTCAAGAACTTTCTGGTTTTTGTCTCTTTAAATACAGGGATCCTTATTCAGAGGGGATTAATTCTTCAAGATTACTGAGTTCATCGGCATTGCATGGTAATCCTGACTACTTATGCTTGACTTAGGAAGAAACATTTTCTGTTGTGTTAGAAGGATTCTTTTAATTAAACGGAGTTGTTGGCCAATAAGACTCTAATTTGTTTTCACAAACATTTTTCACTTGCTCTGTGGATGTGTTCATAACAAATTGTATGATGTTCCTTATTAGTTATGTTTGTCTCTTCTCAAATAAGGAATAAGCTTTTTTTTTTTTTTTTATATTAGAAGGACCATTTTAAATAAAACGTGTGCCTGGTCAATAAGGAAAGTTACTTAGTTTGACTAAAAAATTTTGTTTGCAATTTTATGGATTGTTTTTCTCAAATACAACTAAAAATTTTAAGTAGCTAAAATTTGCCTTGCCAAGCCAAAAATGTGGACCAGCTTCACCAAACCTTAAAATTTTCTCCAGTCCATGCAAGTGCTTCTCCAACTGTTTGCAAGACCAAGTCTTTATGTGGTTAATGGTAACGGAATATGCTCCATAATTGTCTTGGCAACAAAGTGAAGGCTTGTGATCACCCAGTTGTGTGGAGGAAATAAATGTTGATAATGTGTGGAAAACAGGGATGTTAAACACTATTACTGACTTTATAAGTTCTAGTTTTAGTAGATGATCCGGCAAAAGATGATTTTCTATAGGTTGACGTCAGCAATAAACTTGCAAAATACTTAAGAGAAATTCATGTTGTCTAATGTGAGTCAGGTGTTGATTTAGGAAATCCTGGTCTTACTGTATAGTGATTAAGTTTTGCAGCTTATAGGCGTTGTTTCCACCATGAGACATCTCTGAGCAACGCCAGAAAAAAGCAAATTGCTCAGTGGTACTTAGACTAGTTTCATTATAATTGAAGATCTTGTGGAAGTGATCAGATATACACTATCACATTATGAGCCATTGATAGAGCAAACAGATCAACCTGTTTTTGTAGGGACGGTTCAGAATAGAAATGGCTTTTCTGGAGGGGCTAAGTAGCGTCGGAGCATTTGCTAATATGCTTTTTTTTTTCTTCAGTCTTTTTTCTTTCTTGTGCTATACAAATTCATTGATGGCTTCCAATCCTGTCCGTTTGGGATAAGCAGATTCTGGCCTTCAAAGTAAACGAGAAAAAGATCTAGTTGGGATGGATGGCCCTGATGGGTCCCAATTGGAGGAAAAAATTGTAGATGTATACATGAAAGATTCTCACAAGCATGACAAAACAGCAGTACAACTTCCCATGGCCCAGAAGCTAAGCCTGGAAGATGCTGTGAAGGTGAAACAAAAGAAGAAGAAACTTTCCTCTGCAAATGCTGGAAGCTGACTGATGTTTACCTTCATTAGCCACAGAGGTATGATTTTTAAGGTGAGTGTCTAGTTACTCTAAGTCTCCATACAAAATATTTTGTATACATTGGGATATAAAAGACACATTGACATATGAAAGATAATGTTTATTTTTGCCTGGTATATCGTCATTCTTTTTTTAATCTGAAAGTGCGCTATATCATTTACCATGCTGTATCATATGATGCATCCTAATACTTCTCGTGAATAAGAGGAGTTATGATGCATTCATGAAACTCGTTTGAGGGTGTGACTATTTGAAAACTGGTCTTATAGCTGTCAAGGAGCTCAACAAGTGCGACATTGGCCTTAGAGATTATTTTTTCATTTTTAAAATTTTTCTAGTTGATGCGAGTAATTGCTAAGTTATTTCTTGTGAAAATGTGCAAATAAGATGTGAAATATAATTTTTTATTATGCATTTGATGGTTTATTATTCATGCAATTCAAGGCCATTTGAATGCGAAATTCCAGTTTTAGACTTTAGTCTATTTGTTGATGTCACTTGTACAGTATGCTTTTTCAATTTTTTTTCAGTTTTTTCTGATTTTTAGAACACAATATACGTGGAAAACCTCAAAGAGAGGTGAAAAACCACGGAGAAGCTCTACCTAGGTGCACAACCGCAACCCTAGGAGAGAGAGAGTCTTATTCCACTTTTTTCAACAATTTACACAAAGTGGGATATAAATAGGGGAGACCCGCCTAGGATACCGAGCCACTCTCGGTACCCGCACCCATGGGACCGGGTCCATATCCAGACCCGGTTCCCTATACACAATATTCTAACACTCCCCCTCAAGCTTGGCATACATATCAAACATGCCAAGCTTGCCAACATTCTTTTCAAATAAAGATGTACATAGCCCTTTAGTTAAAACATCCGCTATTTGATCTTCAGACTTCATATACGGCATAATCAGCTCCTTAGAGTCAATGCGTTCCCGGATAAAATGACGATCAATCTCCACATGTTTGGTTCTGTCGTGCAGGACCGGATTATTAGCAAGATTAATTGCCGACTTGTTGTCACAGTACATCTTCATTTTATCTCCCAGTTCAATCCCAATATCAGCTAGAAGAATCTTCAACCATAGCATCTCTGTAACCCCCATAGCAACAACCCTGTACTCAGCCTCAGCACTGGACCTCTAACACACTTCTTGCTTTTTGCTCCTCCATACAACCAGGTTACCTCCAAGAAAGATACAATACCCTGTAGTAGATCTTCTAGTGTCTGTGCACCCTGCCCAATCTGCATCAGAGTAGCCTTCAATAGTAAGTTTGTCTTGCCAGGTATACAACAGTCCTTTCCCTGGGTCATTCTTTAGATACCCCAACACTTTTTCTGCACTCTTCCAGTGACAATCAGTGGGAGCATGCATAAATTGACTTAGCACATTTACCGCATACGTGATATCAGGGCGAGTTAGAGTAAGGTAGATAAGCTTACCAACTAGCCTTTGATATCGACATTTTCCTTCCTCATCCAGAATATTGCCCGTCTTGATGCTAATCTTTGTTCCCGATTCCATTGGAGTAAGATAGGGCCTACATCCAAGTTTACCTGTCTCCTTCAGCAAATCTAGAGTGTACTTCCTTTGACTCATAACCAGCCCTGTCTCTGATCGTGCAATCTCTATCCCCAGGAAGTATCTCATCTTACCCAGATCCTTGAGGTCGAACTCTTCAGCTAACCTTTCCTTCATTTTCCTGTTTTCTTCTACGTCATCGCCTGTGACAATCATATCATCAACATAAACAAGTAGAAGACTCACCAGACCATTCCTCTGCTTTATGAATAGTGTGTGATCGCCATTTCCTTGCTTGTACCCAGTAGACTTCATCACTATCCTCAATCTTTCAAACCAAGCTCTAGGAGACTGCTTTAAACCATATAATGCTTTCTTCAGATGGCAGCATTTTCCGCTTTGAACATATCCAGGAGGCATGCTCATGTAGACCTCTTCTTCTAGATGCCCGTTCAAGAATGCATTCTTGACATCAAGCTGATCCATCCTCCACTTCTTTTGCACAGCAAGAGCTAAGATGACCCTCACAGTTTTCAATTTTGCAACAAGGGCAAAAGTTTCAAGATAATCAATACCATACTTTTGGCTGAACCCCTTTGCAACAAGACGAGCCTTATACCTCTCCACAGTACCATCTGACTTGTACTTCACATTGAACACCCACTTGGAACCGACTAAGTGAGCCCTCTTGGGAATATCAACAACTTCCCAAGTGTCATTCTTTGCCAGGGCATCCATCTCCTCTGTCATGGCCTGCAACCATTTAGGATCCTCTCTTGCATCTTCTGCACACCTGGGAATCACAGACTTCGACAAGGATGTAATAAAGCACTTGTAATCCTTACTAAGTTTAGCATATGAGACAAATCTCTGAATTGGATGAGAAGTACAAGACCTGGAGCCCTTGCGCAGGGCTATAGGAAGCTCTTCGTCGATTGGACTTGGATCATCCGGGGCACTCACAGGATTGGGATTGGTTCCTTCAACATTTGCAACCACATCAGTCTCCACCCCATCTGTCTTTTTCCTGATGTACACCTGACCAAACAAGTGATCACGTGATGTAGACTGATCATCAACAGGGTTCCCATCCGTGCAACTGTGATCACATGATGTGGACTGATCATCAACTGGGTTCTCATCCGTGCAACTGCCTCTATCATCTCTGACTGTGTCTGCCTTGTAATTCAAGAAGTCTGTAAACTGAATCAACTGATGCGGGGAATACTCTTCACAACTTTTTTCTAGATACTCCCCCTGAAGAGGATTCCCAGTAAAGTATGCCTCATGTTCATGAAAGGTCACATCCCGGGAGACATAGACTTTAGAAGTGGTAGGATCAACACATTTATATCCCTTCTGAGTAGAGGAATAGCCCAGAAAAACAGCCTTGATAGACCGAGGGTCAAGTTTCTTTAGAGAAGGACTATGATCATGAACAAAACAGACACACCCAAACACCCGAGGGGTAAGAGGCCAGGGATTCTGAGTAGGCCAAAGTAGAGAATATGGGGAATGACCCTCCAACACACGGGTAGACATACAGTTAATAAGGTGAGCACTAGTGAGAAGTGCATCACCCCAATACCGCTTAGGAACCTGACGATGGAACATAATAGCCCGGGTGACATTCAACAAATGGCGATTCTTCCGTTCAGCCACACCATTTTGGGGAGGTGTGTAACTACAGGACGTCTCATGGACAATACCCTTGCTCTTCAAGAAGTCATCAAGGGATTGAGAAACATATTCTCTAGCATTATCGGTCCTCAAGGCCTGAACAGAGGTCTGAAACTGAGTCTCAACAAAAGCCACAAAATTTTTGACAATAACAGGGACTTCACTACGTTCTTTCAACAGGTACACGAACGTACAACGAGAGTAGTCATCAATAAGAGTCATAAAGTAAGGAAAGCCACTACAAGTGGGTACTCCCGAAGGACCCCAAACATCAGAGTGAACCAAGGCAAACGGACGGGTGGTTTTATTGAAAGAAATAGGGTACGAAGCCCTAACATGTTTGGCTAACTGACACACTTCACAGGTGAGGGAGTCCAGGGAAACAGAGGTAAAGAGACGAGGAAACAACTTCTTCATCAATTGGAATGGGAGATGGCCAAGCCGCTCGTGCCATCGCATGATGGTAGATCTGTCCTCCACACCTGACAACTGTCCACTAGTAGCTGAAATGAGCGCAGAAGCAACCTGCACAGGCAGTCTGTAGAGTCCATCACTAACTGACCCAATCCCAATCTTCGTCCCCGTCACCAAGTCCTGCAGGAAACACCGATCAGCAGAGAAGATTAGATTGCAATTGAGTTCTTTGGTAATACTGCTGACAGATAACAGATTCACCGGAATATCGGGAACATGAAGAGCATTATGAAGAAGATATTTATTCAACAAGGACAAACTCCCTTTTTCAGCCACAGAAATAGAAGACCCATCAGCCATAGACACGCGTTGCTGCTCGGAAGACAATTTGTATTCTTGAAACATCTTAGGATCCCCTGTCATATGATGCGTAGCTCCACTATCAACAATCCAATCACCGACCTTGGGAGACATCTCTTCAGCCATCATGATCACCAAAGAGAGACAAAGAAAAAATGGCACTGGGAAACCCTTCACCGGCACAAGAGACAACAGGACAAGGGGCGGCGAAGGCGGAAGAAGCACGGTGGAAGAAGCCTTGACAGCAATGGAAGAACGACGGCGCCGCAGGTCACTAGCGGTGCGGAACAACGACGAGAGGTAGAAAAATCCTTGGATAGAATCACAAGAACGAGAGAAAACTCAAGTTCTAAATAGAAAGGAACGATAAAGAGAGAGAGGTAATATCTTCACCGGATTCCCAAACAACCCCAAGAGTGAACAGAATGTCGATTGGGGAAAACAATCGTCGATGTCGCTCGACGGAAGTGATGCCTACTCTCTCTTGGGCTGCAATCTCCCACGGGTAGAAGTTGCACCACACGTTCTCCTTGCTGGAATCAAGATTCAAGAGGCAAAACTAGCAAGTATCAAGGTATAGAAGTGAATAGGAAATCAACTTCGAGATGAGGAAAGCCTTCACCCGTAAGACCAATTTAACCCCGGTCTTTTGTAAGGAAAGGGGGATGCGATCGCCGGAGCGCCGGCGGACGTTGAGGCAATCCTCAAGTTACGCTCCTCTCCTCCTTCACGTCCTTTATCAAAACACGGACCAGCCACCTCTTCTTGCACGATGGGTGCCAAAGAAAAAACAAGAAGATGGAATCAAGGATCAACCCGGCAAGATATTGTAGATTAGAGGCGGATGCACTTTACCGGATTTGCAAAAGACCCCTAGGAAGTGACGTGAATAGGGGGAGGCTAGCTTAGGAAGCGCCTAAGCACACATATCTTCCTTCTTCTCCGGGAAGCAAGTCGACAGCACACGGGACACCAGTGACGGCAACAGGGGCGACAGTGCAAAGGGTGACACTGGCGGCGGCGGCGGCAGCGGTGTCAATAGCAGCAGCAATGGGTGCAGCAGCGGCGACGACAGCAGCGGTGGCGGCAGTAGAGTGGCGGTAGTCGCGGTGAGAGAAATTAGGGTTGGAACTTCGCAAACCCTAAAAAATATACCAACCTCGTCGGCTCTGATACCATGTAGAAACACATAACGAGATAGGGAGAAGGAAAAGAGACATACAATATACGTGGAAAACCTCAAAGAGAGGTGAAAAACCACGGAGAAGCTCTACCTAGGTGCACAACCGCAACCCTAGGAGAGAGTCTTATTCCACTTTTTTCAATAATTTACACAAAGTGGGATATAAATAGGGGAGACCCGCCTAGGGTACCGAGCCACTCTCGGTACCCGCGCCCATGGGACCGGGTCCATATCCAGACCCGGTTCCCTATACACAATATTCTAACAGTTTGTATTCATCGCACGAACAAAGGAGCAAATTTATAAATTATGTCACATAGGTACGAGTACAGATGCCGGTGCGGGTACGGGTGCTGACCATTTTCAAAAAACTTGAGTGCAGAATACTTATAAAATATGTATCAAAATAAAGAATATACATCAACATAAACAAATAAATAACATACAAAATATATATCAACGGCTCTTGCAGTAGTGTGTTTAAGAAACCTATTGAAAACTTTAAACATATGGACAACCCAGCAGCCCCTTACCCCTTAGTCAAATATGAACTTCAATCAAATTTTCACATAAAAAAAAATAGAATAAAAAGTAAGGTGGAAAAATTTAAATCAAAGTAAAATTAAGCAGTTTGGATCCTTTTTGGGTACGAGTACGACGACACGGGTACGTGGACCTTACTGAAGTACCCACGTGACTTAAAGAATTTGGGACTTTGTTCCCAGCCAAAACACTTGTTAATTTCCTTTTTTCGTTATATTATTCCTTCAAGTTCCTTCTTTGTTGAATGTTCGAGGGCCAGTTGGTCAATCCTTCATTTTTCATGTTGCTGTGCAAGCTGGAAGCATTTACCTAATTTTTCATGAGTCCTAACTTGTATTCCTTTTTGGAAATATCAGATCAATGAACCAAGTTAGTTATGGATCATGAAGAGGCATCAAAGGAACCCCTAAGTGAAACCACATTTTTGTAATTTGTCTTGAAACAATCAGCTTTCATCCCCCACACTTGTGCTTGTCAACATCTGGATATATCTATCCGAATTTTTACTGGTTAGATGCACCTTCTATATTTACCAATGCCTTTTACCCAGTGTTGGCGTATTGTAACGTGTATCAGTCGGGCCGACCTATACACTGTATCGTAGTATATTGTAAACATAGCGTAACGTATCGTAAATTAAATTTTTAGTTCATAAAAATTTTAACAAATTAAAGAAATTGAAAAAATGGTAAAATCAGGGAAAACAAAAAAGAAAGTGAAAAAATGTGTTCTATATAAAAAAAAACTCATCACATCATTCATAAGCCATAATATATTAACAACACATTTAAAATTGCCAAATAAGAAATTCATAATGACATAATAAACATCCATCACAACTTTAAAGTTTAAACTTTAAAGTGTTTTAAATTACATTACAGGTTTACAACAAATAATATATTATGATTATCATCAATCAAGGTCCCATCACCCCCACGGGCCATGAGTAAACCTTCTTATCCACAAGCGAGCTCTCCTCTAAATCGACGATTTATCACATAAATGGGCGATTTTTGTAGAAAAACTAGTAAAACTTTCCCCTCTCACAACTTTTAGACATGTTTAGAAAGAGGGAAATAGAGGTTTTTTGTGAAAAACCACAAAAAATCATTTTATCCCTGTATGGTATGATACGGGAGTGTATCGGGCGTAATACACCTACGATACACAAACATATCATGTATCATAGGCGTCTTGTATAGGTTTTTTAAACCTATACGATGTGTATCGCACAATACGGGCCCCTATCGTGCAATACGGTTAACATTGCTTTTACTTGCTCTTATATTTACTAATTTAAATTATCTATGGTCAACTTCAACTGTTCTAGGCTTCTAGCATGATTCTTCACAAACTCCCCACATGAAGTACCAACCAAAAGGATAGCAGGCTTCTTGTTCCATCTGCAGTTTTAGGACGATCTAGTAATGGGGCTTCTTTATTTTGTAACTTTTTGAATGAATGTTTCTTCTCCAAAGATACTACCTTAATTTTGCTGTAATATACATGTTCATCAGTTAAATCTTATGAATGTCATATTATCTTTCAAATCACCTGTAGTGAGAGTCCTTTTCAATCGTAGGTCTTCCAAACACAAGAAAGAAGATGTAAGGTAAGTCACCAAAGAATCTTCCCAAAAAGTTCACCAAGACACTGTACGTAGCAGCACAACAATCTTCAAAGGGATCCAATTAGGCAATTGGATGACCTTATTCTGATCCCTCTAATATCTCCACCAGAGATATGTAATCCATATGACAAGGTTTACATTCACACAAACGAACCCTGAACACTCAAGCACAACTACTTCACACGAAGTGCATAAGGGCAATAATAAAAGATACAAAATAAACTTGCAAGTTACTGTAAGTGCTTAGCAAAAACATAAAATTATAAGGAGAAGCATCCTCTTAGGTCACGTAACAAGAGGAATATTGAGTCAGATCGAGCCGGTGGGCGGATATAACCTAGCTCAGACCTGCTTAACGGCTATTCTTGACCTGAACTGAGGTAGAAGTAAGGACATAAACACAACGAAACGAAAAGGTTAAGTCTCTCTCTCTCTCTCGCTCACTCGCTATATATACAGGAAAAGTCAATGCTGCCGCGTGCCAGATAGTAGTAATCATTAAAAAAGCCATAAATTGTCACTAAAGCCACCACAAACCTTCGGTGCATCATAAACTATGTCCTATACCAATTTATTTGTGTTTTGAACGATAAACCTGTAGGTTTTGACCATCTGATACACGGCAACATTGAACCCCCCCCCCCCCCCCCCCCCCAACCACACACACACACACACACATATATATATGTAGTGGACAAAAGTGCACAGGCATTGGGCATCATACCATTAGGCACCATTTGTGAAGTGTCTTTAGATTTTAAAATTTGGTAAAGTGTAAAATTGAGAAGGAAAGGAAAATCGAGCCCTCCCCATCTCTCTCTTTCCCTCTCTTGTACAACCCATTACCACCTGCCCCAAATCTCAACCTCTCTCTTTCTCTCGCATCTCTGCTGCTGTCCTCATGGCTCATACCACTATTGCCACCGCTGCTCCTGCTCTCTTGGTTCTCACCCACTGGCTGCCGTCCCTGTCGCTGCTGCTCCTGCGAATCACCACCATCATATAAGTTTCCCTCCTCAATCATAGACATTTCCAGATTTCCCAAGATCAAGCCAATTCTATATTTTTTTTTTCAAAACGCCAGTCATTCTTAGCCCAACTTCTGCAAACTCCGTCTTACATGTTTCTGTTTTAACTACTTAAGCCTTTTTGAAGGTCCACCATGTAGGCCTACAGGCTACGAAGCAATTTTGACGGCTTAGGTGTGTGTCTGTATATATATACATATATGTATGTGTATACATATATATATATGTGTGTGTGTGTGTGTGCACATGAACATGGTTTTATGAGGCTGGGACATGTAAAGACATCAAGGCACTTGAACTTGTAAGTTCGTGGTTAATATGTCAATAAAAGTTGTGTCTTCAAATATGCCTTTTTGTTGTTCATACTTCATAGTATGCCCATGCATTATCGTTGCAAACAACAAAATATTATTAATTAGATAATAAAACAGTTTCCAACTCCCAGGGTTTGGGATATAGAAAGAAGAAAATGGATAGAAATAGATAGGTTAGTCCAGCTTCTGTTGCCATGGAACGTTTTCTCACTTTCTGGTGTTTGATGGCAGGACAGTGGAATGATGGAAAACTCTTTTTGGACGTTAGGTAGCAGTTATATAACAAATCTGTGAAAGAACTCAGAAAAGAAATGAAGCTTTTTTCTTTTTATTGCATGAAAGTATAAACCTCTGTTAATTTTAATCTTGTTAGATGTAAGTACGCCAGTTGAATGATGTTTATGTTAAGGAACTAAAAGAGAATTTAATGAAATTAGGGTAGATACGACATGCAAGTATCTATTTTCTGAAAATCCTTTATTTTGGTGGATTTTGATCTTCAAATGCATTAGTAATAGTGATTGAGATAAGGTCTCACTAAACAGCACAAAATTACAATTGCTGTTCGTCCTCACCAAAATAGTTGACAAAAGGGTGCCCACTTGTGAATGTTTGTAACAAACATAAACTACCGTTCGCTCCTTATCTGATATGATTTAATACCATAATACCAATGTCGTGGTTATAAAGTATTGATTTTGCAATTTGATATGCTTATAATATGCAAAAAGTTTAACGTCATTTTTTGTCAAATTCAAGATGGTGGCCGTTTTTCGCGTAGCTTATTCTGCATCTTCTCCTTCATTCAAGTACTCTACATTTTTATATCATTGCTCATCTTTGCAAGGTTGCGTTTAAGAAATTGTTAATGCAATTTTACTTTCTTTTTCCTTCATAAAGACTTGTGGTGTTGGCTGCAGGTTGGTTCCACTAAAGTTGGTTAGGAGTAGTAACACCTTTCCTGCCAGTGCTGACAGTTTTAAGAATATGCGTGGAAAGAATTTGTTGGCCATGGCTTCGCTTTACTGGACTATCTTTGCAATTAACCTAAGGTTCAAAGACTGAGGATTGTGCTGAGTTGCAAGATTGATATAAAGAATTTGGACCATTCCTTAGAAGTCTGCTTTCTTCCAGCAGGTTCTTGTTCTGCAGGTGAATTTTCTTCAAAGTCCAGTTTTTGGTCTAGAGTAGTGAGATGATGAAGAGAAAAGGAATTTCATGCTACTAGTGCAAAAGCAGGAATTGGTTTCAGTTTCAAACCCAAAACATCGAGATCCTAGGGGGAGTGAAAGTATAGTTTTACTTGTGCGGGCTCCAGGGCACGTTTTGAATCTCAGCGGCTGCGTGGAAGGATCCAAGTTTTTCTGTTTGTTATTTTTTGAAGCTTACAAAGATTGTATAAATTCGCCATTGTATTGTTGGATAGAAGCAGAAGAGGCTTACAGAAGTCTCTCTCTCTTGCTCTCTCTGTCTCTCTTTCTATATATATATATATATATATATATATATATATATATATATATATATATATATATATATATATATATATATATATATATATATATATATACACACAGAGACACATGATCACACACAAATAAATGCACATTTGTATGGACAGAGTTGCGCTCACAGCTGGGCAGAGTACCAAAGATCCTTGCAAGCAGGTCATTTTGAAAACATGTACCTTTATAAGATGGCCGGCCCTTGCAAATGCGCTAATCGCCGACCCAATATTTTCTAGTGTATAGGAAGACCCAGTTTGTGCTATTTGTTTGATCGGTTAAGACAAACAAGCTCGTTATATTCCCTGTTAAGCTCATCTTGATTAGGTAGCTTAGCCTGGTTTCTTTGGTAAGGTTCTACTTGGTCAGTTTTTGCTCGAACAGTTGAATCAATTGTGCCTGTTATCAGACTAGCCCTTCATTTTGAAGCCATGTTATTATTCTTCTATTGAGAAATGAATCAAGGCTTTGGATGATTATTTATAGTGTGCAATAAGTTGCAGATAATCCACGTGCACTGTGGGGCTGACTGCTGAGGCCCAACTAACATCCGTGTATGGACAGCAGCTTATTTAAAAGAGGTGATCAGCAAGAACAGTTGACGTTTGATGTAAGCCAGAAAGCCGCTTAGTGAAGAGGTAGAAGTGCCGGGAATGAGCTTAGAGGGGCCAGGAAGTGCCAATTCTCCCTTTTCCAGGTATCTTAATGAGTTTTATGTAGTTGGTGGTAAGAGAAACTTATTCTTGAACCAGGAACAGTTTCATTTCCGGATCTCTTTAAGTTTTCTGTAGTTGATGGTAAGAGAAATTTATTCTTGAACTGGGAACAGTTTCATCTCTCTTGATAGATCTCCAGTAACATTCCAATTCACAGGAACGTACCCATCCATGTGTCTGCGACTCACATCTATGCAGTAAGAAGGTTTGACCGATCAACTTTGCATTCGATTGTTAGAATGAACAGACGTTTATTTTTTTCTAATCTCGTGCTTATATAATTATAAACATCCTCAAACCTGTAAAAAGTCTCTCAATTGGTTGGAGCAATACTATACCATATTCACTCACATTCAAATCTTTTGGACTTACCCCTGTTCCTAGTAATAAGGATATCAATAAATCTGATGTGGATCTGATATCCAACTGAGCTGCGTTAATAAAAAATGGACATGGAAATAATTTAACGCCCATTAATAAATTGGAACATATTCGAATTTTGAAAATGACATTTGATCAATTCAGATCGTTTAAGTAAATATTTTATGCCTAATGTCCATAACTTTCGCAAGAGTCAGTTCCTAAGATATTGTAATGCGTTTAGATTTGGTTCAAAAGTTGGATTTGGATTGAGACTTAAATCTAGAAATTGGATTATGGTCAGATTTGGAATTTGAATTTGGGTATGGCATGGACTTTTTCTTTGTTTGTATTTGAATCTAAATGTGAATATGAATATGCGAAATCTACAAAAGTAGATATGTTTAGGAGTACATTTGGTTCAAATCCATTGACATCCTTATCTATGAAAGACAAAGGGCTGCTGCTACAATACGGGAACTCTTATTTTGTGTTTACGATCGATCGAGGTCCTTTTCTCCTCTTGTTAATTTTGGTTCATCCACTGTGTGTGGCCCTCATGTTTTAAGGAAAATAATCACGTGGATGTGAATTAGGTGATGTATTGGTGAGAAAAATGAAGACTTGAAATACAAAACGATGCATAGATGGGTATAAGTTCCATAATTACAAGATTATATCTGTCATAATTATCTATGAGAGTAAAAAAAAAATTTCTCATAATGTCATGACTTAAGTGCTTAGTATTAAGCAAAAGGAATGTCAAACTTGCAAAAAGTACAAAAAATTGATTTCTTTCAATTGTGGTGACCAAATTATACCGTTTGATGCACCCAGTGTGCACATGCATACACACATTCATCCATGTGTGTGTTCTTCCCAATAAAAACTCATAGATGTTGTGTCCCTTGTTTGAAGGAGAGTAAATGAAGGCACAGCATCCCTGAGGGGATTGGCGCAATGGCTTGAGGTGGGGGTTGGTAGGCGATCAGTCTCTTCCTATGGTACAAAAGGAGGGTGCTTGATATGTAAGTTGAAGCAAAAAAGTGGCAGTATCTCGATTTGGGTAGGTTGGGTAGGAGATTTGGCTCTTTGCTGGGCGGTGGGTCTCTCCCATTCGTCTTTTAAATTTAAGGCAAAGCAGGAGAACAAAAAAACAAAGTGACAATCTGAAGTATTTTTGAGGCAAGGAAAATGAAATATGGATTCATCAAGCAAACAAGAAATAGGAAAACCCCATTGTAGGAGTGGAAAACAAGAAAAGAGGGGAGCGGTGCAAGCAATGAGAGAGGTACTTGGAACATTTTGAAGCAAGCCCAAGCCTATGTAACTACAGTAGAAAGAGACGACAAAGCAGCAAACGTTTTGAAAGCCCAGTTGTTACAAAAAAGAAGCATCTGGTGGAGGGTAGATAGGTCGCCAAGGAGAGACAAATAAGAAAGTATTATTTGAAAATTAAGACTATGACATCTAATTATAAACATTAATTTATAAGTAAAGTATGCAGTAATCAAGACTGAGCGTTGAGCTGGGCCCAGCTGGCCCAAGGCTCGACAAAGCCGGGCTCGGGCTGGCCCGAATGCCTTTCCGGCAGCCCAAGCCCGGCTCGCTTATTTAACAGGCTGGGTCCGACTGTCAACTTCATACCCGAATACTCAGTTCGATGTCTACCATTATTTGGAACCCTTAACATTTCATTTTTTAACATCTCAAGAACACTCGGTGATGTATCAAGTGTTTCTAGTTGAGCCATAGGTGACACATGAAACAAAAGTTTCTAAAGGAGCTATCGGTGATGCGCCAAATAAAAAATGTGCAAAAATGACTTTTAACTATATATAACAAGCTAGGTCGGGCCCCCAATACCTGACTTGGGCCAGCCCGGCTCAGCAAGTTTTTTTTCTTTTATATAGGGCTGACTCGAATGGCAAATAGCTAGCCCAAGCCCAACCCATCATAGGCAGGGTACCCGGCCTGTTGCCCACCCTTAACCATAATCATTCTTAAGATGATATAAATGCATATGAGTTTTGTCAGTTTCACCTGTATTTACTTCTCATATTGTCTTGATCATCTCATTCTTCTGAACTAATATGTGTTTCACGTCACAGTTTGATAGACACCGTAACTTTTACTAGTTTTAATACTTATTTCATCGTATTGCCTGAAAATTTTATTTCATATTTTTATATATATCTAACGTGTACATGATCTTGATAAAATAATTAGTCCATTTTCTAGCCATTTCCACGTTTTTAGAACTTTATGATTAATTTCCTCCAACTGTTAACATACATATGACATTGCCAATTAATTATGACTTCTAATTAGCGGATTAACGCAATGTTTATCAGCAAAAGGAAGTTGGGAACCGGTGAGGACTAATTTGGTTGCTACACACACGCATCTTCATTCTCATTGATGTCCTTGTAACTGCTGCTGTACAAATCCATTCTTGAAGCGAATCAGGCTTGATTTGGCCTCGAATCGGCCCGATCGATTGACCCAACAGAATCAGTTGTAGATTTTCCAAAAAATAATTAAAAATGAAAAAAAAAATCTGAAAACTGAGATATTGGACTGTTGGATTCAAATCGGCTTGCCGCCTATTGGATTTGAATCCGCATCCATAATGATTTTAATAACCGTCTAGTGATTAAAAGTAGCATTATGGACAAAGTCTACTGCAGCACACGTTAAAACTATACTCTCTCTCTCTTTATTGGATGCAGAAATATAATTTTTCAAAATTTTTATATTGGATAAATAAAATTTTGTAAAATTTATTATTTTTTTTTTTCATTTTTTTTAGTGGGGCTCAGGGCCCCTGCCGGCTCTGTCAGATGAGTCTTTTATTTGGTTCGTATGGGTGTTGTTCTTCTGATGTTGTTGTGAGTTGGGCTGAAATAGTTTTGAGACTCAGTCATATCTCTCTCTCATGTATTTGACATTGATGGAAGTTGAAAAAATCGTCGCCAGGTTTATGTAAGGATGCATGCATGCGTACATTAATTTTTTGTTAAAGCATAGCCCATAGAGATTGGTATGTCCTGACTTTTCATTATTCCATGTGGCTGGCAACATAACATAGACTTGGGCAACGTTTTCTTTCACAATGGAGTTTCTTGAGCACCTGGCATTAAAAATGGACGGTGACGATGCATGGTTGTTGTACCCCTTTCTCATGGAAACTATTGGAGTGTGGCCCCCCTACCATTTATTAATAAATAGAGTAGAAAGCACAAAAAAATTGAAAAAGTATAAAAAGGAAAAGAAAAGAGAAAGAAAATTTGATGAACTGGGGGGATGAATCCCAATCTCAACATTACATAAACTACTAACTTGCGTTGGCGGGTTTACATTTAACAACCCAAAAGTTTTCCAAAACACGTATACACACACAGTCACATGCATATATATATATATATAAAGTGAATTTTTCAGTCCATTTGGACTTCACATCTGTCCAATAATAACCACCCGATACAATCATACTATTTGATGCAAAGAATATATAAATATGTAGAAATTGAGATGAGTGGCCAGATGATTTTTTTTTTTTTTTTTGTGTCACTGAAAACCATTACAAAAGAAAACGTTTGTAACAATTTCCAGATTACTTATGGTGCATGGGTAGGATGAAATATTCTTTATTAAAACGTGGCCCGATGAAATGGGTAACTCGTAGTGGAGCTACATGGGAGCTAGTGTGGTCAGTTGCCCACAACAGACACCAAATTTTCATTATTTCTATATATTTATGTAAACTATAAATTAATTTTTATATATTGGTGCCCTTTTAAAGCAAGAAAAGTTTTAACATAATGTCTCTTAGCCTAAAAATCCTAGGTCAGCCAATCCACCAGCGATGGGAATATACATTACACACAAACTGAATGACAGGCCGTCACTAATTAAATTCTCTCTCTCTCGAGAGAGAGAACCAATTTTCTAACTTATCTTGCTAATAATAATAATAATGTATGCATAAGTTTCTTATATTCTCAAAAAGACACTTGAATATTTTCCTGGTTAATTAAAAAGATGGAGTCTCTTATGGTCAAATAGCAAACAAAATCAGTTGGGAAACTGTCGTTTTACCCTCTAAAAAGGCATCCAAGTAACACATCAAATGTTTTAAAAATAGTTTCTAAAGAATACTCCTTAGATTTGAAGTCACTTTGAAAGCCAGGTCCAAAACTTTTACGGACATTCGAACATGTTGGTTAATTTCCACCCATTTTTGAAAAAAAGAAAAATGCACCTACTGATTGGATATAATTCACAATACACATTTTGACAACGTTGAGCCTCGTCGAGAGCATAAAAAATGGACGTATATTAGTTATTCGATTTTATTAACTTAATTTTGGTTAGTGTCATGTTAAATTGGAAGTTACTACCAGTGGTTGTTTAGCTATGAGAACAGCCTCTACCTCCTTCATAAAATCTATTTTAAAAATTATGATAGTTTTAAAGAATTTGTTACATTGTGTTTCATAAATCTGCTCTAAAGATTAAGGTATCTTCTCAAAACACTAACAAATTGTTATTATAGTCATGTTACTATATCATGTATCTAACTTAAAAATTGGTCAAATTCATTGCACATTTAAAAAAGTGTTTCATGAATCTGTACCACTTTTGGGGCAGAAGGCATTTGATTATAGCGAAGAAAAGGATCAGGTGCATGTTTAGTGTCTCTTAAACGATGCTGTGTTGGGTGAGTAAGATGAGTTTTTCATCCTATATCCTCAATTCATGACTAGAACCTCAAATTTGAGGTCAAAAGGAGTGGGGGGAGGGGGTTCTGGATTTAAGATTGCAATAATCTCAAATCACTTTGAATCTCAAATCCGAGTTTATCAAATGCCCCCTCAGTGACCACTTACTGAAAAATGGGAGTTTCATATTTAATCCAAATTTGTGAAACACAGGTTATTCTAAGCTAAATGAAAATCTTCAAGGGTAAAAGAAACCAGCCGCCTACCAGCTCAATCCAGTGTGCCTACAGCCCTAAAAGGCAGGTTGAAGCCCTCAAATTAAGGCAAGTTGAGTGGAATCAGTGAAGGATGAGACTCTTTTCACAAAGACATTTAAACGAACATTGAATTCATTTTTAGATACTAGAAAGTCAGGTCGGTATCATAATATTTTCAAAACATATAGGTCTCCCCATGAAAATCTCGCATAAGTTACTTTGAAATGTGGGGAGATGGAAGGCGACTTCCCAACGACAACAACCAGTAAGGGTTGACCTGCTTGGCTTTGAAAGACAAACCAATACTATATTTGGGAGGAAAGTGCTGGTAACAGTCATGGTGGTAGAAGAAGATGAAGAAATTTACATACTACACAAGAAAAAATCACAAATCACAAGCACATAAACCAATTAATCCTCCAAAAAACAGAAAAAAATAACTCGTGATACCCAAAAAAAGGTGGAAAAGGAGAAGCAGAGCAGCAGGGATTCAAGAACCCGCAATCGATCGTGGGCATGTCTCACTTCTTCTTGTTGTTGTTGAGAAGGATGGGGAGAAGGATGATGAGGATGATGACGATGACGAGGAGTATGGCGATGCACGTCCACTTCCTGGTGCTCTTCTGGTAGACTCTGGCGGTCGTGAGGTGATCGGCGCCGGTGCGGACGAAGGAGCTCGCCCTGGCCACATGGCTCTCTATGTCGTTCAACTGCTCCCCCTGCACCTCCACGAGCACCGCCATGTCCAGGAACACCTGGTGCAGCTCCAGCAGGTTCTTCTCGATGTCCCTGACGGCATCCCGCCGCTCCTGAATCTCCGACATCGTGTCCATGATCTGCGCCCGCCCCTGCTCCTGGATCGCCCTCTGGAACATCGCCTCGCTCTCGCCGGTGGATATCAGCCGTTCGATGGCCTCCTCGTCGGCTTTATGCCCCGTCACCGTGAAGTACCTCCGCTCGATCGTCTCCTTGTACTCCCGGGACATGTCCCCCCTCATCTCCTGGAAGTCGTCCATGGTGTCCTTGAGCTTCTTCCGCAGTCCGTTGACGACCGACGTCCGCGTGCGGTCGGTGGAGCTGCCGGGGCCGCAGTCCGGCAGGCAGCGGTTGGCGGCGTTCGCCCTGTCCAACGCCTCCAATCGGATCTTGATGACCTTGGCCCTCTTCAGCGCATCCGTCACATCCGCCTCCATCTTCCTCCGGAGATCCTTCACCGCGTTCGCGCTGTAGGCCTTCTTGCTGTCCTCGTGCAGCTGCTGGAGCCGACGGTGGGCCTGCTCCACCGCCCGCAGCTCCTCCTTCACTCCCTCCACGTCTACGAAGAATTTGTCGAGGTTGACGGTGTCCTTTCCGGCGACGGGGGACATCTGCACCTCCCTCCCCTTCTTCGGGGGCGCCCTCCCCGACTCCAGATCCTCCCCTCGATCCCTGCCATTCGCCTGCCTTCTGAAGGAGCCTGTAAACAAATCATTCATCTTTTCTGATCTCTTAATTCCCTTCTCCTCTTCCTACCCACAAAAAATTTCTCCTCTTCCTTTCCAATTCCAGTAACAGTGGACGAAACAGAAAAACCAGAAGCAAATCTCTCCTCTTCCTCAGAAGGATTCTGCAGGAGAGAGAAAGAGATAGGGATATGCTTGAATCGGAGGCGACACCCAGTTATTGATTTCCATTCACAGAGAGAGAGAGAGAGAGAGATGCTTGGATGATTCCTGGGTATGTCCCAATCTTGTTGACTTTGATTCAGCCAACCTTGTTTGAAGGGTTCCGCTTCGCAAAACTCAGAGAAGAAACTTCCCCGGAGCAATCAGCAGCCACCAAGATTTCTTCCCATCTATTATTTTATAAATTGGAAAAACTTTCCATTGGGAGCTTATCTTTTACTATAATTTCCCTGAAAGCTTTTACATTTTTAGAATTTGCTGTTTCTTTATCACAAATTAAATTCTTTTGAGGGATCTCAACTTACCTCCTAACAATTTCAGTTCCAATTTCAAAATAAATAAAAATGTGAAAACAACAAACGACTCAGCAATTATTTTTATAAATCTAACGAGATTCCTCACAATTTTACTATGAAACTAAACATATGGAGTATATCTATAGTTATCAAGGGACTTTTACAAGTTAATCAAATCATACACAAAGAAAGTTCGTTATTTAAAGCTTTATCCTTTTTTTTTTCAATTGAGAACTAATTTTTGGTTGTCAAAAAAAAAAACAAAGAGGGAGGGGGCTTTCCTTCTGTTTTAGTTAACATTTTAAGCAAATGACAACAGTAAATAGTCCCTTATTTGATAATTAATATAAACAAAAGTGTGGCTTCAATAAAAACTAGAGATATTAAACTACATTTAGAAATATGATATAAAGGGTTACTCCTTTATATAAATTTTGTTTATTAATATTTTGCTCAAAATCGGTATAATTTATGGTTGGGTCTGGTTGCCCCATATCCAATTTAGATAGGGACGGACTTGACCAAACGGCGGCTTACGTCATTTAAAGGAAAGTGAAACACGAAGACCAAACAAATCTGAGTCAGAATTCTCGAGTCCGGATCCAAGACCTCGATAAATCGTGACCTATTTACTAATTAATTGGATTTGATTTGGAACCAGACCCGTTTGGGACGTCACCGGACTACGCAATTGGCCATAGGCGAACAGTCAGGGCCGTTGACTATTGAAATCCGACGGTCTGTATCAATGCACAGCGTCAAGAGGAAGAGCTGCGGTGTCTCCCTGGGGACCGAGTTGCTTTAGGAAAATGAAATGAGAAAACGCGTTTTTCATTATTACGCTCCAAACGCGGCCCTTCTTTGCTTGGTCCGAGCGGCCTTCAGACGTTCTAGATCTTGTTTGGGCAAGAAAATGATGTACTAAAATGTCTGCACTCTTTGAAACTTTAGGGGTGTTTGATCTGGTTGGAATTCTAAAATTTTAGAATTAAATTTCTTATTTTTTGTGGAATGAGAATTGGGTTATCAAATAAAAAAATTGATTTTTTAAAATTATAGGCTCATTTTTTCATCAAAATTCTGTAATTGTGATTTTATCATGGGAGTGAAATTATGATTTTAGAATTTTAGAATTTTTCTAATCTTTCTCAAGAGTACATATCATAAAGGTTTTAATTCATCAATTCTACAATTTTAATTCTTGTTTTATCAAATACGTACTTTTTAATTGTGGAATAAAAATTTCAAACTATCAAACACAAAAGGGAAATTAAAACAGAAAATTTCATGCTAATTCCACTTGAGATCAAATTTTGTTTCTAGGATTCAAGGTCATCAAACGCTTCTTTGGAAAACAAGTTCTGCTAAGATTTTTGGAAAATCACGTTCTTAAAAGATCTTAGCGTCTTTGCTTGCGATACCAATGATTAGGAAAAAAAGAGAGCGAGAGAATAAATTGCTGACCGGAACTTGTGTTCGTTGTGAACTGAGAGACAAATTTCCTTATTTTGGTCGACTGTGATCTAGATTTTGACGAGAATTAGCGGTTGAGTTTTTTAGAGCGAGAGGGAAAGAGATGATGCCATTCACATGATGAAAGGGGAACGCGTTTTAGTTGGAAATATAAAAAGCGATGCGCCACATTTTTCTTTTGGAAGGGAAAAAGTAAAAAACAAAAAAGGAATATTTATCAAATGTAAAGATTAAGACAAAACTGTCATTAAACTATCAAATTCTAATCGGCTGACATGATGTGACGCAAAAAATTATTTTTTATTAGATAAATTATGTATATTATATTAATTAAATGATTTAACAAACTTTTTGGTCTGCTCTTATTTGTTGGCCAACTTCAGTTTTCATTTTCAATAATAAAAATCTTCTCCCCTGTGGTTTCCTGTATTTATCTTTAAGGACCTGATTTTTTAGCATAATTTTAATAAGGGTGTTGCTCTTTGATATTTTAGATACATACCTCACTTTCTTAAAGAGGTGCCCTTTTAAAATCATCATAATTTGGTGCAGATTGCAAAAACTGTTGGAAAACGAGAAATTTACTTCTTTAGACATTGTCTTTTTGGTGGAAAATATTTTTTCAGTTGCCGCTTTTTTTTTGAGTTTTGTTTAAGCTAAGGGCAATTCAGGCATATGGTTCATTAGCTAATAAGAGGCGAAAGACCATGGCCTGAAAGTAGTTTTGCCAATATCCGGATATATAGTATTTTTATTTTTTATTAAATAAATTAAAAATTTTAAACATCATGTTCTTGGTTCAATAAACGTGTTTTGGTTATGTCCAGCGTTAACTGATTGTGTAGAATTTATAGTAGCGGAAAATTTCACACTATTATGATTGTGTAACTATGTTTTATATAAAATTTAAACCAATACATTCTAATTTTTCCAAACATAAACAATAAAACTTGTGTAACCTGTACAACATGTAATAAAACAATTTTTATTCATTAAACTTACAATTCATATGATTTACCCAACAAAGAGGGTTACAAAGGATAGAAGACTCATGCTCTAGGACAGAAGAATCTTTTGTGTACCTAGGTGTTCCTAACCGTCCACTCAAGTCCTGGTGGCTAATCGATACTTGGGGTAAACAGCTTCCGCTGCTTATGTTTAGCTCCACTTTACTCCGGTACGTAGGTAGTGAGACTCGATCTTCTTACTGCGAATTCATAAGCAGTTTTGTTTCACTCATATAACTATCTGGTTTAGTTCATGTAATATGGTTCTTCCTTCTCTTACTTCAAATCTAAAAATTCAAATGATGAGGTTAAGATGAATGGTTCTTGTAAGCGTTACTCTATCAAACTTTCGCCCATTGCAAAAAATTCCCTATAGTTGCCCCTTGTATGACTCTGGGTTGCGTCTCAGTTCTAGTGTGACTAATCATCCTCTTGGACCAGCTAATTGCTTCGGTAAGCTACTGCCGTGCCAACTAACTAATCTGACATGAGACCCTCTTCGGGCTAATGGAGGAGCTATAAATCTTGGCAAAAGGGGTACTAATTCAAAAAAGGGGACTGATATATATAAACAATCAAATACTTCAACGTAGTGAATTGAAAACAAACATAATTTATGAGGCAAGAGTGGGCAACTGCCAACATTGGCTCAAATGTGCTCCGCTATTACCTCATGTAGATTGCTTCCTCCTTTAGTACTTGTGAGAATTGGGCTGACCTAGCCCGGCCCGATACCTAGTCTTAGTTATTGTTCCCCTCCCAAGGGCAGGTTCTTAAAGCATCCAGTGAGAACACTATTTCCAATCTAACTTGCACCTGTTAAGCATGCCACCAGCATTCATCCAAAGGGAAGGCATTCCTTTCTTCAACTTGGAGAGTTTGATGGTGACATGTTCTTCACAATCTGTTTCCCATAGATTTTGCAATACATTTTCGATGTTTTAAGTTTTCTTTTTTTTGCAATTATGATGAAACCATAGATCAAATGTTTGAACAAGCAATAAAGAGGTGAATACTGCTGCAAATCATGGGAATTCCTAACAATAAGTTTTGGATCCATGATTTCTTTTTTTGATTCATTAGACATGGTAAATTTTTTAGGATTATTATTTAACACCTACGAAACATAGGTTAGAGGGGGCAAGGCTCAAACTTTATTTGTGGCTATCAAATAGGTCTTTAAAGTTCCAAATAAATTAAATTAATCACTTGCTAAACTTAGTCCTACATTTCAAGCAAAGATTTCCACACAACACAATTTGTTGAGTGTCTTATCAGTCAATCTTTAATGCATTCTTCATGATGTTATATCATATGCTCTACAACTTCAGACTGTGCAAATAACCTCTCAACCTTAGTGCCATATAAAAGAAACAGACAATCCTTTATAGTGCGCTATGATTTTAATAGATGTACCGACTATATCAATGCCTGCTTGATGTTCGTCTTCTGATGATGACACATCTCATATGTCATGGTTGTCTTTCTTTGCAGAATTTTTTTTGCTAATATATTTTAATTGAACAAACCATGTTGAAAAGGTCTCTTTGCTTTTATTTTACTTTTTTGATTCCAATATGCATATTGTAGCTGATGCTAGAACACATGGACCAATGTGCTACTGACCTCATGCACTCGCTTCCACAAGTACTGCTAATCCCATGCAATTTGTTTTTCCATCTTCTAGTCGTAGTATGTGTTTGAGTCGATTGGAAAGCTGTCTTCTTTTTACTTTCTTTTTCATTAGAATGTGAAGAAAATTTTTCACTACATACTATAGTATTATGGAACATAGTCTGCTTATCAATGGTAATTGCTGGAACCAATCGATATCATATATTTGTGCAACTCATCAGTTGCATGCCATAGGTTCTTTTCAAGTTATATGTCATGCAGATCGTTATTAATGAGACGTGTAAATTTAATATTACTTTTGTCTAATTCACTCACTTAAAGTTGTTTTGGGATCCATCACAAGTAAGTCTGTGAAGATGCAAATTAATTTGTTCTAGTAAACCATTTTAAAGGCCTTGCTATTCAATTTGCAGTTGCAGAAATAGCATTTTGACAAATCTATTGTACCCAACTCAGGGATCTTCCCTAGCTATTTAGTTTCATTGAAAAAGAATCTAAACACCATAAATGTGTAATGAGGACATGATGAAATTAAATTCAATAATGCACAAATTTAGCTGAACTAGATAGACAGACAAAACCAATTTCGAAAGGAAAATAAAGAAGTAAAATTTTATTAAGCTATCTTGGAAATAATTTGTGGAAACATGCATATGTTTTCATCACTTCACTGTAGAAAGCACGTAAATTGAAATGCTAAGACAATGTATAACTAGCACCCAAATCAACACCCCATAATGGTGATTTAGCTAGTGGATAATCGATTCTTCAATCCTGTAGATGAAAACCAAAAAATAGACCAGAAAGGGGTATATTCAAGTGTACTTTTATAGAAAGTACTTCAAATACCAGAGTAGGAGAGCTATGCAAATGATCAGGGATGACAATCTACTAACGATGAGCCATCGGTTGTGTAGCTCCCGTCAATCAAGAAACGTTGAGGTGGCTAGAAAGTCGTCCCTTTATCACCTTAAAAAGTCGTCAGGTTTCAGACTTGCGAGTAGACGAGATGCAGATGCTCTTGCGCTAGGCTTTACATGAACAAAGCAAGGAAGAAGAAAGGTTGAGTATGTAGCAAGAGTGATAATTGCTCCATCTTGTCCCGTTCAATTTATATACTCGATAAAGAAATTCAATTACATCAAATTGGAATGCAGCTGTATTGCACCAAGGGAGAACTCTCCACGCCCTCTCCTGTTTATGATAATGCCCTTTAATGCTCCCTCTAATCACCCCAAAATTTTCTCAAATTTTTGAAGATCCAAAATAGATCCAAGTTCAGATCCAAAATTCGAATCGCGTTCAAAACGACAAAATTTGAGCATCGCACGTGCAAAGACCTTCCCTTTGTTTTAAAAAACTCATTTCTCACGCCAAAATGAGTTTTAAACCCAAGTCGCACGCTCGAACGAGTCGACAACCGATTAAACCAAAATAGGATTTGGAACGAGTTCGGAGTCGCTCAAAATGGAGTCGACCGCCCATTTTTCTTTAACAAAGAACTTTTTTTTTACATATTTTAAATAAAAATGAACGTTTAAACAACTTTTTTTATTTCATATTTATTTTATTAGATTTTATTTGACTTAAAAAATGTTTGAGTTCTAGCGCGTCACGATACGCGCGCAATCGCGTGACAGAATGTCGCGCGGGACAGCGCCTAGCGCTGTTGTGCTCGGGCGCTGTTATTTGCCCATCCCCCCCACCCTCCTTTTTGACAAAAAAACACCCTCCAAGGGGCGGTTTTAGTCTTTTTGGGTGGGCAACTGCCCTGCCCACATCAGAAAATGTTTTTACAGGCCTAATGGCTAATCCCATTTATTTGAAGCCTATTTTTTTTATAAAAAATTGAAAATAAATCAAAATTAGTTGAAATTCGGATGAAAATGTTATAGAATTCAAAATTTTGGGTTTTGGCTCTAAAATCCTCTATAAATACCCCCACTTCCCCCTTCCCCTCCCCCTCCCCCTCCCCCTCTTGGGTAAGAGTGGCCATTGGTAAAAACCTTAGAGTATTCTCATTTGAAGACTTAGAGTTTCTCTCTTTCTCTCTCTCTCCCTCTTTTCATTTCTCCTCTTCCTCTTCAACTTGGAGCAAGCTACAACTCTCTTGGAAGCATCATTTTGGAGTTTCACTCAAGGGGATCATCAAGTGAAGGTGTTCATCTTCCCTAGGTCATTTCTCGTTAGAGGTATGCAATCATCATCCCTTTCATTTCTCTTTTCATTTTTCTCTCATCTTCATCTCTCCATAGCCAAAGGAGATAACACTCAACCTCTTTTTCGAGACAAGAGGCTATGCTCAAGTGCACCGGGAGCATGGAAAGATGAGATGATCTTTTATTTCATGATTAAATCATGTTTTCTTTTTATTGAATATAACATTGTTTGTTTCTTCATTTTCTCTCACCTTCATCTCCCCATGGCCAAAGGAGATAACACTCAATCTCTTTTTAGAGACAAGAGGCTATGCTCAAGTGCACCGTGAACATGGAAAGATAAGATGATCTTTCATTTCATGATTTAATCATATTTTCTTTTTATTGAATATAACATTGTTTCTTTCTTGAGTTTTTTTCTCATCTTCATCTCCCCATAGTCAAAGGAGATAACATTCAACCTCTTTTTAGAGACAAGAGGCTATGCTCAAGCGCACCGAGAGCATGGAAGATGAAATGGTATATCATTTCGTAGTTAGATCAAGCCCTCCCTCCTAGTTGAACTTTTCTCTTTCCATCATCCTCCCTCTCTCTCTCTTTCCTTTCTTGAATATTGTCTATATATTATCTATGCATAGTTGCATGATTTTCTATTTATATGTGAATGTATGATGGGAATGAGAATGTGGTTTGAAGTTCTTTATTTTTACCTTCATATTAATTTTTTAGGTTGGGACTTGTCCAACCCGGAAAAACCTTACGAATATGTACATGTTAAAAATACATTTTCATGTCATTGCGTATAGTTTCCTTCTTAATCACCCAATTAGAAACCCTAACAAGTGCCTCGTTATGTTGCTTGATTTTCTTCCACACCCAACAGTGAGAGATTTTTCCTTGTAACAAACCAAATAATAACATTCTATGCTTGTATATAAATCATATTTTACAAACAATTTTTAAAAAAGCAAATATCATATCTAATGTGGCTTTGGAGATTTAGCTTAGACTCTTACATGAGTTCAAGCTCCCCTCCGACCCACATCAAAATTTGAAGTCGGTTATTTTTCATTTCTTGATTTTTAATCTCATGAAGACATATATGTATATACATATTATATATATATATATATCTAGATGTACATGAGGATTTTTTTTTTCTTTTTTTATGTTTCCACACTTTATTTTACAAATTTTCACATATATATGAATGCTTATATACATGTGTTCTATTTTTTCTCGAACATTTTGTTCATCTTTTCAAGATAAATGTCTTATCCTACGAATTTCTTATATATATATATATATATATATATATATATATATCTTTTTCTTTCCCTCTCTATTTAAGTTAAGACTTCATTTTAAAAGCTTATACAAATATGTATACATACATATGGAGAATATATATCTCCTTTTATTTCAAGCGGACTTTCGAGCGGGTGGAATTCCGCCCGCTCCAGTTTTACGTTAAGCGGGGTGAATTTTACCCCGTTTGACACAACTTTCGTCAGGCGAGTGAAATTTCACCCGTCCGTACTGTTTTTTCAAAAAAATCTCCTTTCACCTGGTGCATCAAACGCACCCCTAATGAGGTTTGAAGTCTTTTTCTCTTTCTCTCTCTTTCTTTTTATAAGAATGTTGCATATCCTCCATTCCTTTAAACATTTTCTCATGATCTTTTATTTATCGACTTCACTAACATAAAAAAATCAAGTAATGACCCAATATTGAATTCATGCTTGATGGTCTACAACCCCAATCCATTTTCAAAAACTTTTCCTTTTTATATATGATATTTATCAAAACAAAAATCTCATATGAATGTTGTGGTAGGAATGCTCTTAGATGAATGTTATGGTAGAAATGAATGATTTTTCTTTCTAATCATATAAGATCAATGCATTCATGCATTCTCACCCACTTTATTTCACTTATGATTACAAGCACCTCTTCAAAAGAACTTAAGCAAGATGATAGAGCTCTAACTAGGTGGCAACCGAATTAGAGCAAAATCTCAAACCTACTTAAAGTTTTAAGAGAACACTAAAGTGATTTCAAAATGATTTCACAAGCTTTTCAAATGATATTTACTAATTCTACTTTTTCCCCAAAACATTTCACGTTTTCAAGCAACTCTTCAAGAATCTTTTCAAAAGTTTGAAACATCAAACTTTCAATATTTTTTACACCACATATAGAATCAAAAGGATGTTTGAGTTAAAACAAAATACATCAATGATGAACATAACCTCTTGGATTGATTACCTCGGGTAAAGGCACCGGGAACAGTCGATCCTCACACCGATGAGCGAGTCCCTTTCTTTCTTATTTCAAAACAAAACATCATTTTTCTGGAGCACTCTAAAACCAACCAAAAATTTTGGGATGCAAACACTCCCTCTCAAGTTGGATCTTCTACTTCATGTAGACAAAACTTGCTTGTAAGTCTATAGAAATTTTCCTTGGTTACTGCTTTAGTTAACACGTTTGCTACCTGTTGTTTGCTGAGTACATATGATTCCATACTGTAATTTTTCTTTGAAGAAATAATACTCTATTTCTATATGGTTAGTATGACTGTGAAATACTTGGCTCTTTTCAATGTGTATTGTTGCGTTGGCAAAACAGTTTCATTGGTATCTTTATTTGTATTCCTAGTGTTGAATTAGAAGAGTTTATGTTTTTAGGTGGCTCTTTGTAATATTAAAGTTATAAGACCTCTTTAATCATTTCTTTATTTTAGGTTGACGTAATATGTAAATCTCTTTTTTACCATAACCTCTTTATAATGGAGATTAGGGTTAGTGAATGAATTATGCTTTCTCTCTCCAAGTCTCAAGGCTGCAACTCTTTCTCTCTCCAAGTTTCACAGCTGCAACATGGTATTAGAGTCATAACGTGACTGACAACGTGAAGCAAGCAGGCTGCAACTCTTTCTCTCTCCAAGTTTCACAACTGCAACATGGTATCAGAGCCATAACGTGACTGGCGAAGTGAAGCAAGCGGCTGGGTCGTGAATCAGGCAGGGGACGTCCATTAATCTGGCAACGTGAAGCCAACAGCCGGTGACCCTCCTTCTCTTCTCAGGCTATATCTCTTCCATCGTCTCCTTCTCCTTCTTCAGTCTCCTTCTCCTTCTCTTCTCGTTTGTTCTAGTTGACTGATTTCCGGCAACAGAACCGTGTGGAGGAGTCTATTCACGCTATGAAATATGCGTGAATAGACTCCAGACGTGGATTTAAACAAGTATATATATTATCGCAGTTGTGTGGGAGTTTGTGTTGATTAAGTTATTATGGTTTGTGTTTTATGGTCAAGGCAGACAAGTGGAGGACTGCTCTCTATGAATTTTGTGGTAGTTTATGTTGAATGTTTCTTGTTGTCACTATTCATGATGTGTGGAAAATAATATATGATACAACAACATTAGATGTATAAATAGACAAGTTGTTTGTTGGAGCAGACAACAATGTGGATTTTTTTTCTGTTGTGGGTTTGCTGTTAGCAGGATTTTTTTTAGTTGTTAGATTGTTGTTTTTCGTCGTGAATTGTTGTCAGTAGTTGGACAGTAGTCTGTTATCATGGGTTTTTTTTAAGAGGAAGGCTGCTTCATCTTCACTCTATTATCCTATACTATCTGGTTGTTGTTGTGCATCTAACATTGCCATGTGGGACGTTTGTTATCGTTGATGAGTCTCTCTCTCTCTCTCTACACACACACACACACACACACACACACACACACACATATCTATATATATATATATATATTCTCTTGCTGGTGGTGGTTGATCAATTGTGGACAGATTTGCAATGGCTAAAAATCCAAAAACTAATTTCTCTCATGAAGTAAAAAGTGAAGGAAATCCATTCTCTTATGGTTCTACTATAAAGTTAGATAAATCTAATTATGAGATTTGGTCTCATGTGTTCATGATGTTTGTGATTGGACATAAGAATGGGAGCATGTTATAGAAGAAAATGAGGTTGTTGAAAAGAGTAGACAATATGGTTCATGAAACTTGGAAGGGAGATAACAATATCGTCATGTCGTGGATCATGAATAGTGTGCAACCACAAATTGCTTCAACTATTGCATACTATACCTCTGCCGAACAAATGTGGGATTTCTTAAAACAAACTTATTCAAATGACAAGAATGTTAGCAAGATTAGGGCTGGGCGTCGGGCCGGGCCGGCCCGGCCCGGTATGGGCCGGGAAAATCCCGGCCCGAGCCGGATAGGCCGGCCCGGCGGCGGCCCGAGAGGCCCGACTACCGGGCTCCCTCCCCCTTTCGGCCTTCCGCCCTTCCCGTCTCTCCTTCCCTCCCCCTTCCGGCCTTCCCGTCTCCCTCCACCTTCCCCACTTCCCGTCCTCGCTGGAGTAGCCATAATCGCCGGACAACGGATTCTCCGGCGACGACACCAGTTGCCAGTACTGCGTCCAATCTCTCCGTTGAGTTTCCGGCGAGCCATCGGAACACCTCCTCTGCTCAACAACATCATTCCAACCGCGTGGTGTTTCCTAATTTGCTCTGACGTGGAACTGGGCAAAGAAAACGAAGAAGGAGAAAAGGAGGAGGACGCCATGGAGGAAAGAACCCGCTCCCATCCCCCTCTGTTCC